>VUQG01014870.1:0-32656 GCA_015106755.1 Etia nguti
AGGTTCGACTCCGTAGCTCCCTAACAAACTGTGCGCTCCCCGTCTTAACAGGCTGACTTGGGTCTCTTGCTCCAGCGGCACCTCCGTCTCCTTGCTTATTGCCTCCCCGGCGTTTGCGCACTGAGAAAATGGAGAAAACAGTTATCAACCTGTACATTCCTATGAAAAAGTCAACTAATAATAACACCAACCCTGAGAGTTTTATTTAAGAAATGATAACTTACTAACAGAAGGCCCATGAGTGACCTGACAGTTGGGGCAGTGATACAGGTCAATCTCAGCCGCTTTGTCTTCCTCTACTCCAACACAGCTACGCAAAAAAAGCATACTTATATCAAAACAAAGAATATCTTACCCAATACAGACACAGAAATTTTACAGTGAAGACAACAGATGTAACCACATCATAAATCTAATAAAGTGAGTCAAAGCACGAAAACATCCTACCTTCCATGAAACCAGTCTTGACAAATGTCGCACTCTATCATGAAGCGTGTCACATCATATGGCAGACGACACAGACAATACACGGGCACTGACGCCATGTTCAGTGTGTTTGTGCAAGATATTAATGTAAAATATTTTCAAATCTAATGGAAACGAGTGAGGAGAGACTAATTAACAAACAAAAGGAATGATTCTTTTTATGTATTAATGGTAAGGCTGGTGAATTCTGTCACTTCACTTTCAGATTCTTCTACTTGATGCACATGTCCAGAGGTTTACTTGAAAACCTGTTAAAATAAAGAAAGAAAAGAAAAACAAAACAAAACTTGTTAGCAGCTCGCCATAATGACCCCACACTCGCTAGTAGGCAGCAACATATAAATCCTGCTCCTGTCATAGCGAATAAGTTCAGTCGTTTACTTGAATGATCAGCGTTTTGCTTCGGCGGTACATGAATTAATGAGTATCCGCGCATACTGGTCAAATACTAATCTTTGCAGATAAGCTCTGACTCATCCCGGACGAAAATTCAAGATCGCTTCTGTTCAACAGCTGTTAACGCTAACGTTAGCTCCGTTTGTAAACACGCTATGCATAGTGAATGTTGTGCTGCTAGCTTTATCAACGCACTTATGCATACAGCAAGTAAGCTAACGCTAACGTTAGCCGCGCTAGCAAGCGATGCAGTTAGAGAAGATTTTTTTTTTTTTGCTAAGATGTTAACTTAAGCAAAAGTAGCTACGAAGCGTGAATGAACCCTTATATGTATCTGATGCAGCTGGTATATTTCAGCCAGGAAAACGTTGTTGCTGGTTAAGACGTTTGGATTTTTTTTTCCACGATAGCAACTCACCAAAATGTAGCTGCGGCTGGGCCAACTATTGAAAAGCCGTTGTAATCCCTACGCAAGCTCGGGGTTAGCTGCGGCCTTATTATGCAACGTAAATTATTAACAATTTGCTTTACCACATTTTTGCTTATCAACTTTGCAATGCCCAGATATAAAGGCCAGGTCCAGAAATTTACAATGGACCAGAGAATCGTAGCCCGAAGAGACCTAAACTAACAAAACAACAACAAATAACATCGTATTTAACTGCATCGACGCCATTTCAAAGGTAGTAACGTCAGACCGTTGTTCGTCGTTGTCTGCCGTGGAGGGGACAATAAAGTTGTAGACAGTCAAAAATTGAGTTGCGTTCAGGAAACTACGTTACGGTGCGGAAATTCAGTTCTATGTGTCAGGAGACGCTGCAGACATGTATTTTTGTTGTCATCTCATGGAAACAGAAATGTACTACATAATTAGTTAATTAATAATTTGTCAAATAACTGCACACTCTCATAACGTTTAATTTTAATTTTTGGATCTCTTTTCCCATCACTTTATGTCAGTCAGAATACAAACTATAATTTGAAAGGGATATTTCTTTTCAAGTAAAATAAATAATTATTGCCAACATTCAGTAACTTGATTTTACATTTTAAAAAGTTTGTATCTACGTCATTATTTTTCACTTTGTCATTTTATTGAACCTGTGTTAAGAAATGCAAACCACACACATCAGTCTATGAGTGCAACTGGTGGAGTGTTGTGGTTAGGATTGTGATTCAAGTGTACATATATGTAATAATTCAATTATCTTTTTTTTCTCTTTTTAATTTGCTTAAGGCCCTTTATCAATTATGAATTTTATTTTAAAAAAATGTTTTTTTTCCCTGACACTCTTTCTACCCATGTCTAATACATCCCGGCATTATGATTAACAGCGATTCCAGGTCAGGAATGCACCGAAGGTCAACGTGGTGTTGGCTGCTGTGATCTATGAGGCTCCACTGGAGAATGGAGGAAAACGTCCGGCACTAACAGATATATATATACACTGCCAGTCTGACTACCAGTTTGGCTACACCTTCTCATTTAATAGTTTTTCTTTATTTTTTACTACTTTCTACATTGTAGATAAATAATGAAAACATCAAATATACGAAGCAAGATATATGGAATTATGTAGAACAAAAAAAAAGATAAATAATTCTATTATGTTTTGTATTCTAGATTCCTGAAATTAGCAGGTCTTTGCTTTGTTGACAGTGCTGCAAACCCTTGGCCTTCTTTAAATGAGCTTCTCTAAATGAGAGAATGCCAAGAGTGTGCAAAACAGTAATCAAAGGAAAGGGTGGCTGTTTTGAAGAATCTAAAATATCAAACATGTTTTGAATTTTTTCACACTTTTTTGTTTACTACATAATTCCATAGCTGTTCATTCAGTTTTGAGGCCTTCAGTGGGAATCTACAATGTAAATGGTCACGAAATTAAAGAAAAAACAAACTTTTTGATTTTTACTACTTTTTAGTTACTAGTTTTACAAATGATTATTGTGTTTTATCATCATAATAACAAATATACATATATATGATTTGCATGAACATCCCACTTGCCCAGTGAACTTGCGGTACAAATAAACCTCCCACACACTGGTGTAATTTGATGTTTGACATCATTTATTTTGATTAGTTACAAAACATAAATAAAATCAACAGATGAATTAGTTACAATTTACAGAGGCTAAATCACCAGCAACGTACATTATTCCTTTAGTTTTCTTTTCTGCCCAAATGTACTTATTAACCATGGTTCTCAATCGTGCCATTTTTTAGAGTCCCCAGATTTTCTGTTTTATTTGTATTAATTTTAATTTAATTTAATGTGACCTAAAGCTCAGTGGGAAGGTGAGGTGTCATTACTTTATGTATCATCTGGGCTGCAGTGGTTCAAAACTAAAATACGATGGCAAAATAACCAAAAATGATCTGAATATGATCTGGAATGAGCTTCGCCTGTCAGAGTTATATCAAGACAGGGAGTCCCATGTAAACAGGGATGAAAACCAGTTTTCTAGTTTCAAATAACCTCTGATTTACAGCGGTGAGAACACAATTTTACAATTTGTACAACCTCATTCCAAAATACAAAAATAATCTTTATCTTTTAGATAACATTTTGGTAACACTTCAAGGACAAAGTCAGCTTCTCTTCATGAGTCATGATCATTAAGCTGTAGCTTGTTAGATGCATGTTAGTATCAGACATGACAGCACACACACCTTCACTAATAATGAACTACAGTACATCTCTGTGAAAATGTGGGTAGTCTTGAAAAGCAACAAATACTGAGTACTGTGAATTTATATTCTAGATTATGCCGCTTCTGAACAACCACACCACTTAGCATGAACTATTCCTCCTTAACCACTCATGTTTCATGCCTTTGATTTACATTTAGCAGTCTTTGTCTGTTAAATCTCCTGTTTTCTGTGGCACACAATCTATTATTAATAAATCAGAAATACTGCTTTGACTACTGGCTATTTATTAGACCAAAAAAATGTATTAACACCTAACCATCGATGGTCTAATGTGTGTATGGCTGATAAGCTGACAGAGTGTACAGTAATATATCTGCTGCTGATATATTACTCTGAATGTCTGCATCTACAAAATGAGTTTAGAAATCCAGAAATGAAGGATGTTTGACTCAAGTAAAGATTTAGCTGTGTGCATAAAGCACAGTGGCCCACATTTCATCTTCTGATCAATTAATTCAAACAGGCTATAATTAATGATTAAATTGGTCACAACTGAAACAAGGAATTTGTACAATGCCAAACAAAGCTGACACATGAGCATGTGAGGATCTCACATCGGTGTTGAACATCAAACTTAGAAATGGTGTATGACTGAAGAGCTCACTTGTTTTGTTTCTGTTGTTTTCCTTTTCTTCTTCTTCTTTTTTTATAAAGTAAGCCTAAAACATAGGCAGCGTAAACAATTCCACTTGAATACAGTGACATTTGAGAGGCTGCTTTGATGCATGAATTAATGCAATATACCAGGACTATTACAAAGCTTTGTTACACAGAAAAAAATACACTCACACACTCACAAAAATGCAGTATTTTTAGAAAAAGGCAATATGAGAATACCTTTATAATTTCCCTATTTAATGATAACTTGGCAGTTTTTTTCTTTTCCTTTTAAATCTTCCTCTTCAGCAATGGTATAGATGATATGCAGCAGAAATAAAGGAAAATTTCAAATGTGAAATCCTATCATATTGAAAGCAAATGTATATGACTTGTTACCTCGGTGGGCTGCAAACAGTAACTGTGAGATTCATGAATATACAGCAAGTGCAAGCAGTTTGCACTAGGCAAGTCAAGCCAGCCATAAGATCATGCAGTCCTGGGTTGAATGCACCCAAATATTTACTGAACAGAGACGGCAGATTTGAATTTACCATCATATTATGGATTCATCTGGTCATATTCATTGTGTTACAAACATAAAACAATATAAAATCAAGCACATGCTGTACAGGTACACGACACCCTGACAGTGTGTTTGGTTGCACTGCGGTTAAATGGATAGCCAGATAAGTGCTGACCTCTGGAACATGCTGCTGTCCGTTTGTTTGTTTTTCTGATTGCCTTTGAAACACTTGATCTGTTGGCTTACAGTTTTAAAATATGATGAAAAAAATCCCCTATGCGTCAGGTATTAATCATTGTGCTTCTACAAAAATATTTTATGCCTTAAAGACAAATGAAAACAATGCGTGCTGATCAATTTAGATGATCATTACTAATTGCACTTTTAAAAATTGATAGTCCTTTCACTGTAAGCGTTGACAAATCCAAAGAAAAATGTCAACACCGTCAAATATTTTGTCCTTCTCGTCTCTGCTTAGGGAGATTTCAGGTCCCGCTGAGTTGGTTTGCAAACAAAAACCTTACTGTTATTTTGCGTCCAAAGACAGAAGTGATATGTACTCAAATAATCCACCCACACTCATAAATGCACACACTCATACATCAAAGACTTTATACAGCTCAATACTTATTCAGAAACCCCAGCCATGCTTCACATTACCCTCTGCCTGTACATACTACAACCTATCACCTTTCTTTCACATTCATTTCCCATCACATCCACAAGTACACTAGAACCCATATAGTCATTGCTCTCACACGTACACAGAACTAACACTCTAAATGGATCTGCTTTACGTCCTGGCCCAAGTGGTATTTCCATCTCTTGGACCTTCATATTGACCTCACACTTCACCTGGTTTCATTTCTGTCCCAGAGGAAGAGTAGAGGTGGGGGCTGTTGGGTGAATTTTGGCACTGGTAGGTAGAGCAGCAGTAGAGCAAGATGAGGAACAGGTGGAAGAGGGTGAGGAACAGGAGCAAAATGCCCCACCAGCAGCAGCAGCGCTATCTGTGGGTGCAGCGGTACCACTACCAGGCAGCAAAGACGTAGCTGTGGACACTGGTGATGTGGGCATTTGGGAAGGCAGCAGCGGTTGGCTTTGAGGCTGGGCGATGGGTGGTGTCTGTGATAAAGACTGAGACTGCATGGGAGTTTGGATCAGGGGCTGTGGTATCTGCTGGCAGAGTTGGGACTGTGGATAGCTAATCTGCTGGAGGGGGAGAGACTGTTGGAGGTGTAAACTTTGCTGCATCTGCGGTACTTGAGCCATGTGTGTTTGTGGTGGAGGTCCTGGAGAGTGCAGGGTGGACAGGTTTCCTCCACCTGTGTAATGGGAAGAGGCTGCCACAGTCAAACTGGCAGGGGTTGTGGGCGCCTGTGCCACTGGAAACCAACCTGGGGGAGCCACCTGCATAAATATAGTAGTAAATACTTAGAGACTATGACTACAATAACAAAACAAAACAAACCTTTTGGTACTGTTGGCTCAAGAAACTGTCTAAAACTCTTAAAGCTTTCTGACTTAGTTGTATCATCTTTTCATCTAAAAAACATGGAGAATTGTTTGGTAATTCAAAATCACGCTCAAAAAAGATTTTTTCCCTCATAAACATTAAGCTACAATTTTGAGTAAAATGCATTTGAAATATATAAAGGTTTATTTATCCAAATAATTAATTATTAAGGAAGGCATGCCTGATATACCAACAACGTATACCAATAATTTCATTTGACCAGATTCCATGAAATGTAATGTTTCACACTGTACTTATGTAACAAAATTACATGGAAAATTGACATGTAATCAGATTATTCAAGGTCAACATTTCGGGTGTAAACATTTTTGAGTGCATTAACAAGATAATTTACAATTAAAACAAAAAACTATAATACATTGCACAGTATAAAAAGTTATTTTTAATGTGATAACTTTTATCATGTCTAGTCCTACCTCAGTTGCCTGGTTCCAGCCTCCCAACTCCTGCACCTGCTGAATCTGCTTAATTTGATTCAGTGAAGGCTTAGGCGGGGTGGTGCTTACTGTCTCCTTTGTCCAATTATCAACAAGTTTGTGCAGCTCATCTGTGAATGTACTTTTTCTTAGAGGACTGTGATCTGTGGAAAAACAAGGCGACTCGTCATGGCACCAACTGGCATTAATTATGGTATGCTGACCCGATTTTTAGCACTACTAGTATAAACCCTACCTCTTTTAGCAGGCAGCGTAGTAAGGTGCTCTGGCTTGCAGTACAGCGACAGCCTGTTCTTTTCACTACCTGAAAAGCTGCTTGACTGCTGAATCCCTGGATGAGACATACAAGAAACAGTTTTGCAGAGAGCAAATATTTAAAAAAACACAAGAAAGCGAATAAGAAATATTAAAAGCCTCACCAGCATGTGTAACTCCATTGTTGTCTACGTGAGAGTGAGGCCTGGGCCGAAACTTTGTTTTGGCTGGCCTGGGCCTGCGAGGGGAGAGGGCAGGGGGCGCTGCAGGAAGAGGAGGGGTACGAGATAGGGAGGCAGGCAGACTCTGTCTTTGGTCTTTGAGGGAACGAAGCTGTCTGTACAGCTCCTGAAGCTCTCTGTTCTGTTGAGCCTGAAGGGAGACCACCTCTTTGATGTGCCTACAGAGAAAGAGAACAGTTATGTACTGTGGGAAAGAAACAAAAATAAACGGAGACACAAAGAAGAAAATTCAATAAACGGAGAGGCAAAAGTCTTGTACAATAATAAAACTTCTTTCCCTTGTTGACTTACTTTTCTCTGAGCTTGTGTAATTCTTTTCGCAGGTCTTCATCCTCCAGCTCACTCTCATCATCATCATCACTGCTTCCAAGGGGTGAATGGCTGTGGCCAGGACCTCGAGGAGCGTGGGCCATTGATGGAGTTCTCTTACTTTCTTCTTTATCTCCTTCCTTTGCCCGAGATTTCCTCCTCTCCCTCACCAAATCAGGAGACACTGGCGAGCTGTCAGTCTGTCTGTCATCTTTCTTAGGCTCAGTCTGGGTTACAGAGAAACGGCCAACTTTTCTGTGAGTGCCACCATGGCCTGATGGTTGATCCTTTGGAGGAGAGGTCTGGGGCACTGGAGTCACCTGGTGATTAAAAATGTGGGAAATCTTCATTGCTTGCTTAGACCAGTGCTGCAACGTTTCGTTGGTATAATCCATGACGTCAACTGTAAAAATTAGTTGACGTGGAATTTTACTGTCAAAGTTTCATATACTAATACCAAGTAAATGTGTTTTTGTAACTGCAATACACTACAGGAAGCTATGGGGACAGTATCGCCTATATCGTCTGCCAAGACTGCAGACAATACTAAGGAAAAAGAATGTAGTGCAAACTGCAAAACAGGAGGTCAGCAGAAAATGGAAACATTTCACAGAAAACAAGCAAAGTTAAATGCAGACTGTGCAAAGCAGAGCTTTCCTTTCACGACAGCATTACTGCAGTGCACGAAAATTTAAAAGGCCGGCACCCTGGAGCTGTGACATCAACTCTGAATGGGTCAGTTTTAGAAAGTTAAGTTAGTGCGTCACATTGATACCTTGTTTATGTAAATGTTAGTACTGTCATGTTTATGTTAGCTTACCTGTCAGAAACGTCTCAGGATGATGATTTCTAAGCGTTTCCTGGGTCATTATTTTGACCCAGGAAACATATGAATATGAAACATCAATTGATGACTAATCAACTAATCAAAGAAAAACTGACAGATTAGTCGACTACCAAAATAATTTTTTGTTGCAGCGCTAGTTCAGACTGTCCCAAAGACTGAGACTAACAAGAATCAGCTAATGTGCTCCTACCTGAAAACGTCCTTTAGAAGGCTGAGGTGGATTAAGTGGTGCTCCTGCCTTTGCATCTTTAAACAGCTGACTGCTTGAATCTGCTTCTGATATTGAGAAAGGGATGAAAACAAAAGGGATAGACAAGGAAAAAGATACAAAAACACAAACACACGTATAAAAAACACACAAATGATGATACAGACATACAAGAAAGCAACAGAAACAGAAAAATGTACATGACAGTGAGACATACAAGTGCAAAAAGACAGACACGGAGAACAAACACAAAGGCACAGTGTTAAGAATTGGCCACTCAAATCACACAATATTGTGACTTATTTAACATGTATGCAAGTCTGTAAAATGTGTAAACATACTTTCTGTGGATGTCAATTTTAAAATGAGGTCTTTGTGAATTTAAAGTTGTTAAAAAAAACCACGTGGGGTGTGGGGAGTAGTGGTAAATGCATTCATTAAAAGCAAAAACATATTTCAAAATACCAGTTAAACAGAGTATAGCCCACCCACACATCCACTCTCTCATTCTCACCAACTCATCACTGCTCCACTCACTCATTAGACAATCTAGCCCAATATCACATTTACGATCTTTGTCAGAGCAACAGTGATATTGGTCAGTGTGTTTGATATTTGGCATTACGACATTAGAGTGTGTACATGGATCACCACAGCCATTTTTAAGGGGAAAATAAAGCATGAAAATTAACATGAAATATATACAGCCTGGTATATGTGTTACTTACAGGTAATGGTCCATTATTAGTCACGTGTGTAGAACATAACATACATGCTCATGCATGTGCTCTTGTAACAGAAGATCTAAGCTACTGCTACACACTTTACACACATAAACACAAATACATGCAAGATGACTGGAATACTTGAAAAGCATGATAAAACTTAGCCATATGGAAAGCCTAATCATGTGCAAAAGAGCCCAGCAGTAACTTACAATCCTTTGGTAATGCGCACACTGTATACTAACATATTATGACCTTCGCTATATATTTTACACTTACTTCACTACAGCTAGATCATATATTATTGTTTTGGAGCAGTGCTACTGTGTATGAGTTTACAGGATAAGCCTACATGTATTCTGAACTACAAACAATTACATAACATCAGCTTGGTAACTTAGCATCTATGCTATCTTTGTAATGATGTGAGTTGTATTACGCTGTCTACACTGAGTCAGCAGGTGCAGGTGAGATGGTTGTTGCTGGCAGTGCCTGTGGACTTGGGACAATGAAGGGAGGTGTGATGTGAAGGAATATTTCCTTGGCACAGGCACAGCTTGTCTTTACTCCATAGCTCATCAGCACTGGGAGGACATCAGATTTCTGATGCCAAACTCTTCCTATACTGTGCCAATCTCCCACCCTCCTCTACGCTCCACTGTTCTCGCCCCTGAGTGAGCAAGTCATGCAAAAAGAAAGACTGCCAAGAAAATGAAATTTAGTAAAAAGGAATTTAGAAAAAAAAATCAATAAATAAAAACAAACAGTAATGTATGCAGTGATGTCAACACTAGGGACTTACAGGGGGGACTATAACCAAATAAAAACATACATAAAACAGTATTATTTAGCTGGAAACATTAATGTCCATTAACATTAACTTTAAAGCCTTAAAGGTTAAAAAAGTTATTTTGCTATGTTAAAATTAGTACTAGATATTAGATTTAGGTCCATGCCCCAACATCCCATTCTCTCTCTCTCGCTCTCGCTCTCTCTCGCGCGCGCTTACTCCCTAAAAGGACGCTACCTTGCTGGACTCTGGGCTTCTTGAACAAGCTGGCGGAGTGACGCAGTTTGCATGCCCAGTTTTTGAATTTTCGAGTCCAGGATTTCTTGCTAACAGGATTTCTGATACTAGGACATGTCAGGTTTAGGCCAAAATATCCACCTCCTGCATTGTGCTGCTGCTGTCCATGCCGGAGGGGGATCGGTTGCTGATTGGGGGGCCATGATGCATCTCCAATGGCACTGGTGTCAGAATGTGAGGGTACAGCCTAGAACAGTTAAGACAATTAAGAGTGGCTGCATGGAGTTGAGACATAAAAAAAACGCAGAGATACTCAAACATTTATATAATACAAATAATCGCAGACAGCTGAAACATAGTGGAATCACATTTACACACTGAAACAGTACAATAAATATAATTCACTACAGTGAAAGACAAACTGAAGGAGAATTTACTTGAAATCTACTCTGTGGTATTCACTCACAAGAATGGTTGGTTCTCCTGGTACAGGTGGGCGTTGGGGCCCAGCAGAGTCATCCTGATTGGGAGGCAGAAGAGGAGTGGGTGGGCTGGATGAGACAGAGGTGGTGTTGAGTGATGGGCCAAGCTGCTGCTCCACTGGGTCCAACTCCACTGAGTTGGGCACCTCTTTGGAAGCTTTCTCTCCACCTCCTTCTCTGTCTGGGTCAGGAGAGGTGGAAGATGAACGGGAGGTGGTGGAGGAAGTAGTAGAGGACGAGGACTGTGGGGAAGTATCTGAGATGGAGGCAGGTGGGGGGAAAGATGAGTGGTGGATTGACTGTGGTTCTGATGACTCATCACCACCTGCTGATGTGGAGGCAGCTGATGTTGGGCCAGAGGTAGCTCCCCCAGCCAGTGCTGTCCCACTGCTGTACTCCTGATACAACAAATTCCTTAGCTTTTCATCCAAGGTTTTTATGCGGTTGTCTACAAATTCAATTTTGGGGGGGCCTTCGCTGTCTGACTCGGCTACGGAGGAAGGTTGAACAGGGGATGGCGTCATTACGTGGGAGAATGTGGGTAAGGGGGTTTCAGCAGTACCCAGATGCAGAGGTGGCAGAGAGGAGTCAGAGGAGGGATGAAAGGGGGCAGAATAACTCCCTGTGTCCTCTGTAACACTTGTCTCTCCCGTGGACACCTCTGACTCTGACATCTGTAAGGAGGACTGCTTCTGTAGTGGAAACTGCAGCTGTTTGAGGGGTGTGTCCACAGCTTTAACCATCTCCTGTTGCTGCTCAGTATATTGTGATTGTTTCTGTGCCTGTATGTGTTGTGATAACAGCTCAACAGACACTTGGGTTTGTTGTGGGACCTGCTGTTGTGGTACTGGGCAAACATTTAGCTGTGTCTGCTGTTGAAGAAACTGCTGACTAACTGATTGGGGCAACATTTGGTTTTGATCTGGTTTCAAAATTGCAGCACCCATAAACATCTGATGCTGTTGCTGCTGTAGCTGCTGCTGCACCATTTGCTGCTGCTGTAAGTGTAATGTCTGTTGTAGGTTTAACTGTTGCTGTTGCTGCTGTTGATCAATGTGGGCTTGTTTTGTGGGCAGCGCACCAGCAGGACTCATAATCTGCTGTTGTAACTGCTGTAACTGAGGCTGCTGCAGCAACTGTGGGGCATACTGTGATGTCTGCTGTTGAACAAGGGGTTGTTCGGTTGGTTGCTGAGGAAAAGGTGGCAGAGGCAGAGACTGTTGTAACACCTCTGAATGACAATGCTGCGACATTCCCTGCACTTCAGTCAGCTGTTGTTGAAGTGGTATTTGTGTTTGAATTAGTTGCTGCTGATGCAACTGCTGGAGAGACTGCTGAAGTGCTTGTTCCTGCTGTAGTGGTATTTGTTCTTGGTACACCTGATGTTGGGACTGCAGTTTCTCTTGTGGTGATGATACTTGCTGCTGTGATGCAGACTGTAGCTGTTGGTGTGGTTGTTGTGGGGCTGGTTGGGCTACTTGGGTGTATGTCTGCTGCTGCTCTATGCCAAGGTGGCTTACAGTAGAAGGGATGACTACAGCAGGAGAAGGGGAATGAAAAGAGGCTGAAGATTGGTCCACGGCAGACATACAGGGCCTTGAAGCAGAGATCAGAGTATCATCTACACTTTGACTCGCAGTGGAACAAACACTGGTTCCAGGAGAAGTAAGGTTATCGGGATGAATAGTGATGGGTGAGGGAGACACAACAGCAGGAGCAGCGGACAAGCTGGTGAGGTTAGCATCAGGAGCAGCAGCAGGTGTTGCTATAGTTAAAGGAGCAATAGAAATTTGGTCAGCAGAAGCTGAGATAAGGCCAGTTGAGGTGGTGACAGGGACAGAGGCTTGTCCAGGCCTGGTTTCAGGTGCTGTGTGATGAATAGGGGCTGCAGTAGCAGAGGGGCTCATGGAGGTGGGTGCTGAAACAGTGGAGTCTGGGGGGGAGGTGGCAGAAAGGGTGGGGTAGGAAGGAGAGCCCATTCCAGTCAAGGACTCCAGACTTTGGGATCCTTCATTTTCTACAGGCGCAGAAATGAACATGGAGTTAAGTTTTTGTTATGCGGCCAAATGGGCCAGGTTAATAAGCCAAAGTAATAAAACCAACTCCAGGACAGCTCACCTTTCTCTCTTTTAGGAGACTGGGGAATCCTTGTCTCTGCAGTGGGTGATGGTGTGGTTGCTCCCTGACTGGAAAGAGAGTCTCTGTGGCGGATAGTCTGGTTGATAAAGAAGCGCCAACGTCCCACTGGGGAGGAATGGGGCACTGGGTCCACTGAGAAACCATAAAGATTGTTTACTGTTTTCTACTAAGTTGCATCACATAGAACATTTTCCCATTCGTATATACTTAAACTTACTGGAGTAAGTGGGAGTGCTGACTTGTAACTGGTCAGTCGATCCAGTCTAGTACGAAAATAAGGATTTATCATTTTGTAAATATATATTCACGTTTTCTCAGATTTAGCATTATTTTTTTAAAAACCCAGAAAAACTAGAGAGGATAGACTGATAATACCTCTGAATGTGTCTGAAGAATTTCATGGGCTTTCTTAACTATCGCTCTGAGCTCCTCAACAAATTTTTCTTTCTCCACATCAAGGACAAAGTCCTCCTCCACCTGCAAAGTTTTACCAAATGGCAGTCATCAAAAATTAAAACAATACTTTTCAGAATAAGTGTAAACTACAGGAATATAGAGTAATGTACCATGTAATCTGCTATGTCCTCGGGTGCATCCCCTTCAATGTCAAACTTAAATGTCACCATCTTGTTGCTGTGAGTCTCCAACTGACAATCCACCATATTGTCCCCACTGCCAGACACCTATTAAGTACAAGACAAATAATCACATTTATTCTTTGCTATTAATCTTTTAATATCCATAAACATACTTTAAGAAATATAGTAATAAAGTTGGTCTTGGTGTTTTCTATATTTTTTCACCTGAAGCATGCTCAGTTGAAACTGGTGTTTCTCAGCCTTCTGGCTAGAAGCTCGTCTCTGAGACTTTAGTTTCTCTAATTTTCCATTCACCAAGAGCTGCGAGGGGTCTTCGCCACTGGCTGGTATAGACCTAAAGGTGTCATGGAGATTATAAATTGTATTGTGAATCTTAAGTGTATATAAATGTATAAACTCAATTATGAAAAAGTAGGGATACTGTATAAAATGGAAATAAAAACAGAATGCAATCATTTGCAAATCTCAAAAAGAATGTCATTTTGAATTTTATGGCAGCAACATGTCTCAAAAAAGTTGGGACAGGGCCATGTTTACCATTTGGTAGCACCCCCTCTTCTTTTAACAACAGTCTGCAAACATCTGTGAACTGAGGAGACCAGCAGCTGAACTTTTGGGAGACGTATGTTGTCCTATTCTTGTCTCATGTAGGATTCTTGCTGTTCAAACATCCTGTGTCTTCTTTGTGGTATTTTTTATTTCATGATGCAATAAATGTTTTAAATGGGTGAAAGGTCTGGACTGTAGGCAGGCCTCTTCAGCACCTGGCCCTTTCTACTAAAAAGCCAGCGCTGTTGTAAAAGATGCAGTATGTGGTTTAGCACCGTCTTGCTAAAATATGCAAGACCTTCCCTAAGAAAGATGTAATCTAGATGGGAGCATGTATAGATCTTTCAGCACTGATGGTGCCTTTCAAGATGTGCATGGTTATTATTGCATAGGCACTAATGTAACCCCATACTATCAGAGATGCAGGTTATTGAACTGAGTGCTGATAACAAACTGGATGGTCCCTCCCCTATTTAGTGTGGTGTCTCGGCATTCATGTTTTCCAATTAGAATTTCAAATTTTGTTTGTCACAGACCATATTTACACTTTGCCTCAGTCCATTTTAAGTGCGCTTTAGCCCAGAGAAGATGGCAGTGTTTCTGAATCCTGTTTACATATGGATTCTTCTTTGCATAATAAAGCTTTAATCTGCATTTGTGAATGGCTGTCCAGAATCATCACTGGTAATAAGAGCAAAGTTCCTGTCTATGAAGCAGAGATCAAACACTAGTTTTCAGCTGAAAAGTTTGTGTGTCCGATTCCGAATGTACCACGTTGGTCAGAGGCCCAAACAGAAGCATACTTCTCATTGTTTTCAATACCGGCAGTTCTATGCACGAGGAATCTGACCCTGAGGGTCAGACTGTCAATGAGAAGAACATCCAACAAAAACCACCTGAACTATGGTTTCTGTCAGCATGTTATTGTATTTCAGCACACAGTGCAATGGACTTTTCTGGCTGAACCAAAACAATTTTTACTCCTGACCTGCCAAAGAAAGATCACCGAGACTATGCACTGTTACCCAAAACGAGATTAAAGATAAAGGCTTGTCATCTGGCCACAGTTTTTAAAATCTAGTGCAACATAGGGAAAAATGCAGAGGAGTCTTCCCCAAATGATCTAAAAACAGCAGCCACGCTTGAAGCAGTTTAAAGGCTCTCACTCAACATTTAATGTGAAATTGTAAAGGATTCAAATGTAAAACATTATTACATCATAAGACTCTTTTATGATTTCTAAAAAACATAATCTTTTTGCACTACTACTTAGCTGCAAAATGAATTCAATTTAAAAAAAAAGTCTCTGAGCATGTTTTAAGTCCTTGTATGGCAAATTACAGCTTCACTCAGTACCGAGATTACATTTATATGGAAATCAGACTGTAATGATATCACTTACCCTGATGAAGAATGACGATCTGCACTTGTCTTATAAGGACCGTCCTGTAGAGTGACATATATACAAACACACACACACAAAGCATGCCAGCATGGGGAAAAGAATACAAAAATAGATTAGCTATGTTAACGTCAAGTAAAGCAATAATGTGATTATCACAAATAACATATAGGACATGTTCTATGAATACACTTAGGAATCAAAATTTGTTAGTATGAATCAAAAAGGTGCAGTCAAAGCTTATTTTCAAATATTTGGATAGCAGTATTCTTACTTATTCTGCCAGTATGTCAGTAAAGTAAAGTTATTATCAAATTTATAAAGCAAACTTTCATACTTCTTGTACCTGAGCAATGCCCAGCAGGGAAAGGTCACAGTCTTGCAGCGAGCCTTGGGTCAGTTTGGGTTTGGGGGCATTAGAATCAAGTGATTGTAGAGTAGTGACAGGCAGAGGGGAGGTGGGTATAAAGTCGACTTGCCCTGGTAAGGTTACCTGGGCTGCTGGTGAAGATGTAGGCAGCTCTGGAGTAGGGGCAGCAGCAGGATAGGTGGATGGCAGGGATGTAAGAGATGATAGTGTGGGAGGACATGAGGTATGCAAAGGGCTTAGGGGCACTTGCTGTGTAGGAAAGACAGCATGGGGCAAAATAGGCTGCTCAGATATAGGCGTCTCAGGGTGTGTCTGACTGTGAATCTGTGTTTGAGAGTGTGCTTGGGCCTGATTGCTGGCTTGTGTTTGTGTGTGAGCTGGTGGCATCTGCTTGGGATGGTGCTGTGGAGAAGGAGGGGCACCTGGTACTAGGTGGCTATAGAGAGACAGGCTCTTGCCCTGGGACTGAGGCTCAGCCACATTACTGGGGCCCAATTGTCCAGGAGCAATGGTCATTAGAGGTGAAGTAGGTTGACACTGTGAGGGAAGCTGACCCTCATCAAAGGTTATCAAAGCCGGTTTCAGAGGAAGTGGTTGCTGAACGGGAGTTGAGATGGGCAGTGCGGGTAACTGGGCCTGTGGGGGTGGCATGGCGAGAGATTGCTGCACGTGAGAAAGCTTCTGCAGCTGTTGTTGGTACTGCTCAGTATACTGAGGAACAGCAGGCTGGCAGATGGACTGAATTACTGAAGGGTCAGCCTGAACAACTGGATGTAGTGATCTTTGGCCTGGGACTTGTGCTTGTTTGGTCTGTATAGGATGAAGAGGGGCAGCTACTAAACTGAGACCATCAGTTTTAGTTCCACAACTTCCAGCTGCGCCAGGAGACAGAATCATCTGCTGATACTGGATTACTGGGCGCTGTTGTTCCAGCTGTTGGGTAATATGAGTTATATCCGACTGTACAGGTGGTATGGCTTGCTGGGTAGGGTGAGGGACATACTGACTGGTCAAAGTCCCAACAGCAGACTGAGCATGCAACTGGCTAGCTTGCTGGCCTTGAGTTTGTTGTTGGATCTGGGGCTGAGTGAGCGCTGGCATTTGAGCATTTTGCTGGATAAGAGTTTCATGTTGAATCTGACTAGGGATTGAAGCAACTGCACCTGGAGGCTGGACAGTAGTTTGACTTTGTTGGCCCATCATTTGAACATCAGCCTTTGGGACCTGGCCATGCAGTGGCTGTGACTGAGTAAAGCTTGTGGTCAGAGGATGAGTCTGGATTGGCTGAGAAGTTAACTGACTCTGTGTGGGAGTAACAGGCCCAGGGTAACTACTCTGGGAAGGAACCTGCTGGCTCTGGATGACTTGCGTGTGTCCCTGAATCAATGATAATGGGGTAGTTACATGGCCCTCTGTCTTAGCTTGAGGCGCTTGGGCTGCAGACTGAGCTATAAACTTGGCTGGGCTCTGGCCTTGGTTCTGGGGTTGAGCCTCACTTTGTCCTTGCTGTGTAAGGATTTGAGCTGGGACACTTGCAGGTGTCTGAACAGTAGTAGGAATGGTCATGGGCACTTGGCCCTGAGATATAATATGAGTTTGGTGATGAACTACCTCAGTGCTGACTGGTGCGCCAACTGATATGTGAGGTTCCATTACAGATGTGTGCTGCTGTGGTTGGGCAACAAATGCCTGCTGCTGCTGCATCAGTGCTACTTGCTGCTGTTGCTCTATCAGCTGTTGCTGAGAAGAATGAGGTTTAAACTGAGTAGAGTTCAATTGTGGGATGCACATCTGCTGTATATCGGTTGGGTGATGAGGAATCTGCTGCTCACTGTTGCTTTGTGGAATAGGGACAGCTTTGTGTTTTTCAGTTTGCTGAAGTTGAGTGATGGAAGCTTGCTGCTGCTCTTTAATCTGTTGCTTCATCATAGCCTGTTGCTGTAATCTTTCTGCTTGCTGTTGTAACAGGACTTGCTGTTGACGCTGCTGCTCTAACTGTTGTTGCAACAGAGCTTGCTGCTGCTGTTCTATCTGCTGTTTGAGTTGCGCCTGTTGCTGCTCTTGTTGCTGCAGCTGAGCTTTCTGTTGAAGCTGCTGCTGCTGTTGTAGCATTAACTGCTGTTGTATCAGTGCCTGCTGCTGTTCCATTTGCCGGATTAAGGCCTGCTGTTGCAGTTGTTGTTCATTCTGCTGCTGCGCCTGCTGGGGATGCTGCTGCAATAAAATTTGTTGCTCGTTTTGCCCACTTTGTTGCTGATTCTCTGTTTCCTTTTGTGTTCCAGTTTGGCGCTGTCCAATTTGTTGATATAACTGACTCTGTTGCTGTGAAGGAGGTTGCTTTTGTGGTTGTTGTTCTAACTGATGCTGAAAAATTGGTTGCTCTTGCTGTCCAAGACCTTGCTTTTGCTGCTCTTGTTTCTGTTGAATGAGAGCTTGCTGTTGCTGTTGATCCAACAGTTGCTTTTGTTTAAGCGCTTGCTGCTGCTGTAGCTGGGCTTGCTGCTGCTGTTGCTGCTGTTGAAGCAGTGCTCTTTGTTGTTGCTGATCAAGCTGTTGCTGGACATACAGCTGATGTTGCTCAAGCAGTAAAGCTTGTTGCTGCTGCTCTTTTTGCTGCTGCTGTTGTAACAAAGTTTGCTGTTGCTGAAGTTGTTGTTGTGATTGTAGCACTATCTGTTCACAGGGATCCCCTGTTGATTGCATAGCTCGCTGCTCCATACCTGTTTGTGGTGTGAACACATGCTGCTGTGAAGCTGGCTGGACATGTGGGGCAGACTGCTGTACACAGATCTGCTGCTGAGTCTCAGACTGATGTTTCTCGATGGACGTAGCTGAAAGGCTGTGTTGATGCTGTTCTGTTGCAGGCTGAGCAGCAGTAACTTGTTGTTGTTCAAGCTCAGCTGACTGGCCCCCCATTTGCAGTTGTGGCTGCTGCTGCTGCAACTGAAGGGTGGAGGTCTGGGGATCCATTCCCATTTGTTGTTGTGGGACAATAGTCTGCTGGGGGATCACGACAGACTGTGTTTGTTGGGGTGCGGCCTGGGAAATGATGTCAGTGATCTGCATGGGAGTGGCAGGGTGTTGGGTCTGCTGAGGGTGGGGCACAATTGTCCTTGCTAGTCCAGCAGTATCACTGACTGGCATGGATGCAGTGAGAACATTAATGGGTGCCTGTGGGGAAACAGGTGGTATGTATGACTGTGAAGGGGCAACTGATCCGTGGGGAGTGGCGGTTTGAAAAACATCTGATGGGAATGTTTGTGACTATTGAGTGATAATGGAAGAATGATGTTTGGAGTTGAAAGAAGGGGAAAAAGAAAGTAGCAGAAAAATTAGGTTAAGATTAAGCTTTGGAAAGAAGCATAAATTATCAACACATTTACTTTTAATCAGGGTGTCCCACAGTGCTTTATAGCAGAGGTTGGCTGCCTCCCCACAAAATTAACCAGAATCACAATTTCACACTCCAAAGTAATATAGTATTTAATGAGAGAGACATCTCACCACCTCTGACAAACAACTTCCTGGGGGAAACCCTGTGTAGTGTAAAACCAGATGGCGAATCTCAGATGATTATAAGGATGATTTATGTTGGCACAAACAGTTATTATATGGAAAAGAACACATTAAAATTAATGTTAACCCTCGTTGCCTCTATGTTAAATTAGGCTGTCAGTTTAATATGCACATTATCACCATTTTCACCTGAAAGTATTGTTGAGGTACACTTGGTGATACCTGTGGAACCACGGTACCAGAGTGAAGAAATGTCTGGCCCATGGGTCCTCCTCCACTTTGTCCTATGGACATGCTTGTCATACTAACACTCGGCCCAAGAGGTATAGTAGCAACATTTGTACTCTCACCAATGGGGGGCATCTGAGGGTGAGGCAATGCACCAGTGCTCTGTTGTGCAAGAAAAACAATGAATATATATATAAATATATATACATTTTTTCAGTTCAAAAACAATAATTTTATCAATAAGATATAAAAATACACCTACAGATGCAACTGTGGGTAGTGAGGTCTGTGAGTGGGTATATGAGTCCCCTTGCAGAGAGTATGCCTGGCTCTGTCCACTTGCATAAGATTCACAGCTTGCAGATCCAATGCTCTCCCCTTCTGAGTAGTCAAAGACATTTAAAAAATAAGACGTTATAAAAATTCCGACTACACATACAGTACTTTTCCAAATCATATTCATGTATTTTACATTTTCATTTAAAATTTCACCATTATAATTGTTTCATATAGATAAATTTTGATCAGCTACTGGCACATGGGATATGTCACTAAGGAGCACACTGTACCTGGCAGATTTAGGGTTGCCCCACTGAAAATATTTTGCTGCCTGACATGTTGGTCCACTTCAGGAAGCTCCTCGGACTCCTGCACTCCACCTCCCCCTCCTTCTCCTGCGTGTCCAGCTGCCCCTTGCACCAGTGAGGATGGGTAAGATGGATGACTAAAGGTGTAGGAAGTGAGAGTGGAGTCTCTTCTTTCTTCAAAGCCCTGCTGCTGAAGGACCTGCTGCTGTCGACGCTCCCTTGACTTTTTGATTAGGTTCACTCTGTCCCGGATGGATTTTCCGACCACCTTGGCATCACTTTCATGAAAGAAGCCTGATTTCACCTGCAATAAGGAAGTGGGAAAGAGAGAGACAAAGAGAGAGTAATTAATTAATGGGCAAATGTCAGCTGAGGAAATCTAGATCAGCTGGAGAAATCCTGAAGTGGCTGATAGATAAGGTGAAGGGTTTGTAATTCCTAACCTACACTTAAGCTTTCAAGTATCAAATCAAAGCCTTTTCCCAGTCAACAGCACCTGACACCTACAAACCCGATCAACTTGTCAGGCATTAATTATTGCTGCCTTACCATCTCTAGAGCCACTTCTTCAGCACTGTCATTTTCCAGGTCATAGCTGAACTCGATGGCCTCATTGTCCTTGTGCTTCCCCTTCAGCTTCTTGGGGTCTTCAACCCAAATTCGGAGAGCCAGGCAGTCCTGGGTGCCTGTGTCCTCCTCAGCTAGTTCCACCCGGACGCCTGTGTCCTCCCCAAAGAAAGCATGGTTCAGCAGGTCTCGAATGGAGAGTCTGTCGAGAAAGGGGAATTCGATGATAGAAGAGAATGCGATGTTTAATGATTGCGTTACCATTCACTCTGCATAACAGAGTGGATGCTATAGTGTTATGAAAGTAAATCCTGCTTACCTCTGGCTTTTGTTCTGACGAATGCAGCCTTCAATGATCTCTTTGATCTCTGGGTCATTTACTTTGTCAAAGCTGGCTGGCTTTATACCCTGAAAAAAAAAAGAAACAGGATATTCATTGTATTCTACAGGAACTTATGTAATTAGGATTTGACGTCCTGCATTTAACAATTAAAACATTTTCAGACTTGAGCCAAATAGTTTAGATCACAATTAAATAAAAAAACAATCAGCTAGATCTTTATGCATCATCACCACAAATGCACAGAGTTTGTTTGCGAATATTTCAAAGACTCACGCTTGTGACTTTGCGATAGATCTGAGCAGCATTTTGGCACTCAGAGTAGGGGTACTCTGAAGTAGCCATCTCCAGCATACACATCCCAAAGGCATACACGTCCACAGACTCATCATAGTGCTCCTCATACATCTCTGGAGCCATGAACTCCGGGGTTCCTGTTAAAACCAAACAGTACTCTATGACAACCCAAACATCTAAATATTATTTCACTACAGATTAGAGTTTGTATTTACAGTGATGTAACACCATCCACAAAGCAGAAATTTCCTCAGACTCAATGTAAGAATTTTCAAGTTGATAATAATCTACCTACTGATCACCTAATTTATCATTACGAGAGCTGGCATTTCATCATCAGTGCCCTCTTTCTACGTTCAGCACTAACATAGAAATAAACTATACGCCTACTGATGTTAACTGAGGCTTTTGTAAAATCTCAGTAGTGCTGAATGCAAGCAGCCTACCTATAACACTCTTTGCAAAAGAGGTCCTCATAAGAGTGGCCAGTCCCAGATCACCTATCTTGACTGATCCTGTGGGGCCTGTTATAAAAATGTTGTCACACTTGAGGTCCCGATGGACAATTGGTGGAGTCCTGGTGTGAAGGAAGTGAAGACCTTTCAGAATTTGCCTACACCAACTTCTAAGGACCTTGGGTTTCATCACCTTAAAGCGCTTCAGGTAACTGTGGATAGACAATAAAAGCAATCAAACTCAAAAGAATATTGTATTTAACAACCAATAGACAAAAGTGTAAGTCAAAACACTGACACTGAATATAGCAAAATATTATGAATTCCTTATATTTACTGAATTTTAATGTGTTGTGATAATGTCTCGTGACACTTCACCTGAATCACATTGTATATCTCTGTATAAAGCAATGCATCTGTACAAATTAATAGTACATTAACTCTATGCACATTAAAAACTGTGTTTTCCAGTACGAATAATCTCTATTCATCATATTCATCAACAGAAGTGAGTGCCAAGGTGTTGGCAAGACAAACAAATGAATGAGAATTATCAAATTTTATAGATTAACTGAAAGAATTCTTTTTTTTAGAAAATAATAAACATAGACACAATAATAGCTATCTGTACCAGATTTGAGAAGGCTATACTAACGTTTTGAGTGTTCCTGATGTCATGAGTTCAGTGACTAGTACAATGCACTTCTTTCCACGAAGCACAGACTCCCAGGAATCATAGAAGCGGACGATGTTGGGGTGCTGAAGCCCCTTTAGCATCTCAGCCTCTTCTTTGAAGCGTTGCTGCTCTGCCTTGGTCAGCTTGCGATCCTGAAATAAGAGGTACATCTAATGTAATTTCATGTCATGAACCTCAGCATCTGTTTCACTCCCTTACTCCTTGACTACTCAAAGGAACCCAAAATATAAGCCTGCCCTGGACAGCACTCCCATAATGAAGCAGTAACACCTTCTGCCACTAGATGGTGCTAGCAGAATAAAAATGTAGCTCTGCAAAGACAACACCCAGTCACTGGCTTTATAAAACACATTTCTACTGCATCTGCCACACATCCCTAGTATGGCGGAGAGAATGGCTGTTGCAGAAATACAGTCCACTGGCACAAGCAGGTTCCTATAGGAACAGAGATAGCCACTGACTAATCTGTCAGTTACACACTGCTATATAGTCTTTTGCAATACGTAAGATTGACCACATAACGTTTTTTCTTCTGTTGTGAACCTATTTTCTTTTTTTTACATTTCCATACATTATACTGCTTTTTCTTAAAACACTAACACTTTAATTAATACAATTTGCTGTACTCTATTCACATAGAAAATACATAGAAATACAGCAGGTGGGGAAAAATGTTTCAGAATATGCTATGTTGTGATAGTGATTTGAGAATTTATTAAGAGTCACATAAAACTGGCAATTAAAGCATTTCACAGTGAGAGATGACTTTGCTGGCTCCACTAAGTGAGTGTGTATTTTTAGACTTTGTCATTAACAACTGTTGCTATATCCATGTATACAAATCCGGCTTTTCAGGTATGCGGTCTTTTGAGCTTTATTAACCTAGGGACCTGCTATTTCAGGGAATTATCACAGTTTTAATAGGAAAGTTAAGTGCCATGGTTTGGCATTATTAAAAAAATCAGATTTTATGCCACTTATGCAAAGAAACTTATGAAGAAATAAAAAACAAACAATACAGTATGTTTCACTTATTATCAATGAGGGAGTTGGGTGGCAGCCACTACTGTGTCACAAACAGACCTCACTATAAATAGAAGTCATCATAACACTTGGTTTCCACTGATCGATTTCATTGATGTTAAGCTTGCTTTTTTTCCCCCACAAACCCCGCCCCCCCCACAGGGAGGTGGAGTACTGCAGATATTTGGACGCAGTTTAACAGATTTTCATGTAATGCCGATATCCTGTTATGCAGCCTTCTGTCATTTTATATATTGATATACATTTTTCTGCCTACACTAAAAGCTATGTGCTTATTTTTTCAGAGCTCTTTTGCTCTCTGTGTCGATACTGGTTTGGTGTCCTTTTCTGGAAATACTAAGCAATCTCTTCACCCTCCCCTCTCAACAGAGAAGAAGCATCAACAAAAAAGCTGCTCCTTTTTGCAATCACTAAGAATTAGTTCCTCAGTCTAGCCTTGCCCTTATACCTTCCTGCCTTTACTACTAAGTCTGTCATGTTACTACGTATGACCGTTCTTATGCAAATGTGAGTCTCAATGCCGCCTACTTCTACCTTTCTTCATATTTTCGCGTGTGCTCATGCTGTGCTGTATTTTTTTCAGGGAGTACTGTCTGTGTCCTCATTCAGAGCTCCAGTCTACCTCACTGTCTGGCACACTGTGAAACAGTGTGACTCTGTCTGCTGCCTCCTCAGCGTCTATTTTGTCTCCCCACAGAGCATTGCATCATCAGCCACCCTTAGGGTCAGCAAAGGTCATTAAGAGTTCAGTTAATATCTGTCTAGACGTACTCACAGAAGCCTACCGCCCACTGTGAACCAGCTCACACACTCACACTAATATTTTCATAAACTGAGGCACAGCATCAATGAAGAAATCCCTCTAAGTGTATTATTAATAAGCCACAGCTGTCTTACTCAAACTGCTACCTGCACCAAATTACAATTACACAGACTAAGTGCAATACAAAAAAGATAGCAAAAATCTGATATTGTTGGATTAATTGGTGATTATAAATCGGTTATTGGTGTGAAGGGCTGTCTATCACTATGTGTTAGGATGGTGATGCAGTGGCATCCTGTCCAAGGTGGATGCTGCCCTTTCTTCCAGCTCCCCGAGATCCTGAATTGGATTAACGGTCAAAAATATAAATGGATAGATATGACAGTACAAATACTACATCGGTAAAACAGCAATTTGCAGACAAAGAGTTCGGAAACAAAATGACAAATAGACACCAGAGGGAAAGAAAAACAGTTGCAGAGCAATTTGTTAACCATCAATTAAATGAGAAAGCAACATTGAAACACACAGACAGTTCTACATTTCTGCTTTCAAATAGAGAAATCATAAAAATTCAACATTTACACATACACTGTGTATATAAATGCAGATGAAATGAAAATGAATCTGGTTCCAGCACCCTTATTCTTAATACTTAGACTGTTAACAAGAAACTTCAAAATTGCTTGTTTTTCAATGTGTACACTGGAGAAGGTGGACAACAGTCATCAGGATTATGAATAAAACTACCACACTCCTTCCTACTGTATTTATTTTGTTTGCTTGTCTACTATATTAGTTACCCAGGCATGGGAGGGGCCAGAAACCTATTGTACTCCTAGTGTCAGTCTTCTATCTATGATGTATGATTTGAAGACTGTGGGACTAGCAAAAAGACAGCAGTGACCAAGTGAGACTGGATTAAATATGAGTATATTGGATGGACAACTCTGGTTAAGCAGTTAGAGAAGTAAAGCTGAGAGGGTGTGGACATGTAGTAGTAGTAGATATACTGGATAATAGATGCTGAGGGGTTGGTGTTACAGAGAAGGATGCTAGGAATGGGGTGAGACAGAGGCAGTTGATCCACAGTGGTGATCCCTAAAAGAAGGAACCTTTCCCTTTCAGAAATATTTTGATATTCAGTTTTTACTTAAAGTCATAGATGGGCCCACAATGGTAATTGTAGAATCTCAGACATGTGAAGTAATTATTTCACCCTGCATTACAGTGACTGATTTTGGCCATAGTTACTGCACAAAATATTTAAGTATGTAATACTTTGTGATGTTCCTCTTATTTTTAAAACTTTCAAAATCATGAAATTTTTTTACATGGTGCATCTGTGGCAGGGACTTCAGTACTATAAATCAGTAAACAGAATAAGATCTAAGCACCATGTGCACCGTGAGATTTTTTTTGGATCAGACATCTGGTAGAGCAGAAGGTCAAGCCGCGGGTTATTAAGTAGCCTCATAAAACACCAGGGTAAATGGGCAGGATATAGCTTACAAAGTACATAAGTCGACGGCATGAAGCTGGGATCATGAACGCACCATGTGAGCCTTAAACCATCTATTTTGGTAAGCACTGTGTAGGTATCACATATACATATATTACACTGGGGTTACATTCTTATCTAAGATGGCTATAGCAGGATAAAGGGGACTAATTTGGAGCACTATCTGAGGAGCATTATTCATACTGAAGGTGTATATTTATACATTTATCAGGGTGCATGCAGTGCATGTTGTCCTGCAGTTAGCGTTTTAAGGTGGTGGATGGCTAAGATTAGATTACTGTAAGCTCCAACAGCTCAAACTAACAAGACAGATTGCTGCAAAAGGGTTGCCTGCATACCAGATTAAGACTCCAGGCCAGTGGGCCAGGTTTACGAACATCTATAGAAGCCTTTAGCCAACACGCTGGCCTTTTCCACTTATTTACAAGAAATGTGTTCAACTGTTTCTTGTATTACTGTGGTACTACTGTTGTGCAGTGGTAGAGACACCTTTTATACTATAACGTCTACTTTTTTGTTTTAAAAACAAACCAGGGGTCTTTTTGCTAGTCCCAAATTCTTCACAGATTTCTGGTTAGACAACATGTCTAACCAGAAACCTACTCTTCAGATGAAATGGTGTGCTAACTGACTGCTATCTGACCAAACAGCTTTTTTCAATGTACTGCCTTTGACAATTATCATACCATAAAAAATGGATCACCAGTGCTTACGTTTTATTGATTTCTAATCAAACTATACAGTTAATGGTAGTGTTATGCGGTTAATGTTTCCAGCAATCAATAGCAACTGAATCTCTGGTTGCTGGTTAGGTAATAAAGACTCTGGGGGGAGGATACAGCCCCAGGGACACTTGTCAACTGTCAGAGACCCAGCAAATATGTGCCTGGCCAGTTTGATTAGATTGATTCCAATCGGTCTAGCCAGTTCAGCTGTAGTCTATTTGATTTAGCCTCAACTAATTTTAGTCACCCATCATTACTATGTCTTTGCTTTTCCTGGCCTAACCAGAACGGTCTTTCATAATGAGAAACAACAAACACAATCCCCGACTCCTCCCTTTATTGTTTTTATTGTTATCATATCAGACCTAGCCAAAGAAGTATATCCAGAATAAACACCTTTTGTAAATATTCTCAAGTTGATGAGCATGTTGAAGTTCACTAAGATACTTTGATCACTGCGAAATCGACAGCTTTTACTAGAACATAGAAAAATATGACAGTTAACAAAAAAAATCCAAATGTGTTCACTTATCACTTCCAAACTGTTAGACTTGACTATATGGAGTCTTTACCAAGCCAGCACACGTGGTAAAGTGTTTGGAGAAGGCAGTCTCCTAAGCTGACATTTACCTTTTGATATGAAGCTAAAATTCTCTGAAACAAAACAAGTTAAATCACCAAACCCAAAGTGGTGACTACTGTTAAACTCAGTCCTAAATGCTTCTAGTCTTGTGAATGTAACTGGCCTGGGGTGTGCTGGACCTGTCTGGGATGACTGGGTTGAACCAGTCTGGTTTCTGCCTCCCGAGTTATGCTGTCTGTGCAGGATTTTTGTTCCAGCCTGACAGGCACCCACTGTAATTAACTCCCTGGATCACTCTGCATGCTCACTCAAACAGACAAAAAAGTGATGGGGGAGAGTATGGGTGCAGGGGGAAAGTGGGGTGAGAGAGAAAGAGAGAGGGAGGGTGACAGGCAGACACATACAGTGATATGTTGACACAGACAGACAAGAGGGCAACAGCTCCCACTTATGGGATTCAAACAAACACATTCCCCTGTATGGACAATATACTGAAGCAATGGCAAAGTCGATGTATAGCTCTGCTCTGTGAGGTGTGGAATTCCCTGGGAAAGGGAGAGGAAAGAAGAGGGATGGTGTCCACACTGTGAACTTTAATTACCCACTCATTCAAGCTGCATTTGGACAGCTAATCCCCCGGCTTCCCTTTCTTTATGGTCACAGGAGGACAGGAGTCTGGTGCTCCCAGGCTGCAGTCTCACAGTAAAGTGGACAGCATCAAACTGTGCACTGGCTAGTCATGTACAAGTCATTTATCATCCTGTTCAACCTAGTACCTTAACACAGAAGATACCCACTGTGTTATTGCATTATAATATCAGTAGTGAAAGCAGTATGTTATATAGTTGTTATTGATTCCCTGTGCTTTAAAATAGGAAGATCGCTGTTTGAAGTATTTTGGAGGAATTAACTTAGACTTAGACACTGCACACTGCATCCATTGTTAGGACCAAATTAATGTCCCACATCAACTCTGTCTACTCAAGTGTATCATTGCCATCATGGCTTTAAGTCATTACTATGAGTACCATGAGTACACTTTGGTGATGTAGAATAAATGGGTCAGATCATGTGCACTGAGGGACTAGAATGTCGCATTGAATGTTACACTGAATGTGGCACTGGATGCATCTATAGGCGTGTGACCAGGCCTCTGTGTACTATCTCTGTGTATGCGCATGTTTGTGTGTGTTCATGTGTCTCCCTGTGTATGGTAGCTTAGCATTAGCTACATGGCTGCTCTCTGGGAGGGATGCCATGGTAATCCTGTGTTTGGCTCATCGTGTCTCCCTCTGTCTTTCCTTCTCTTCCCCTTCACGATCACCTACTGTGTCTGTCACTTTTCTTTCTCACACGCTGCCTTTTTCCCTTCTCCTAGCTGTTGCTCTGTGTGTCAGAATCACAGTCTGTTTGTTTTTCTCAATTCACTGTTTGTAATACAAAATCTAATTATACAGTAAATTATATATTATCTTCTCAAATGATTTATTAATTTTGGATTGAAGCAGCCTGTTTTACAACAATTACCCCCCAAAATTGATGTTCTCAGTAGAATTGGATGGGTGAAGTTTAAACCTGATGGCTTTTCATTTTCAAAAAAATGATCTCAAAAAATGCTGTTGCTGATGTCATGACAAAAAACTGTCTGGTGCCAAGACACAATTCTAACATTGATACTGAAGGTGAAACATGCTACCTTTGCAAGCTCGGTAAATTTCCCCAAAAAAGGGGGCAGGCCGATTATTTAAGTAGCTCTGAACAAGTGCTGTGTCAGTATGACATATCAAACAGCACTGCACAACTGCTGATGTGAACCTGATTCAGTAAGTGTTGGGAGTAATACCAGAAAAGGTGATGAGGGCATTCCTGCTGCTTGTTAGTCCAACAGAAAGAGCCTGATCTCAAGGATTAGCCAAGGCTCTTGTTTTGGAATTAGCTCCAAACCAAACACATGACTGACTTTCCTCACACAAAGCCAGCAGTCAGATCAGATGGCTAACTGTAACACTGCTGTCTATTGTGAGGCTAAGAGTCAGAGGGATGCATTTCTTTGCTCCTCCACGAGGCTGCCTCCCACCATATTTAAAATTCACACCATATAACAATGTTTCCCATTACTTCTCCACATAATTAAGTCTGGTGGGCTACAGTGTGTAAAGGCTTTGACAGAGGGGCCATATTAAACATTTATCATAATTCGTCATTTTCCTCCCACTTCAATTACAATGCATGAAAAAGACTTTCTCAGAGTGATGTTTGCTGCAATCACCCCTACATATGCTACAGTCCTCCTATTTACTCTGTTCTCACAAAATGCATCTCATTCATAATTCCATTTCATAAACAACAGATAGGCTGTGCATTGTAGACCTGGTCACACCTAAAAGAATAATACAAAAACAAATAATGCAAACATTAATTTATCTTCTCTTAGAACTTGTGATACATGCTGCAGACTGGATGATTACAAAAAGAAACAGCTTGTTCAATAATTTATTTCCATCAAGTAAGGCAGATGCTGTATATCCCCTTTATGATGTGTACTGATATTTGTTTCTTTCCTGATTACTACACCTATAACAAAGAGGCGCATTAATACAAACCTGAAAAACAATAATCCCCTTCATACAATTTAGGTAAATGCACGGCATAGTCTTTCTGATAGGACACCTACCACAACAAGAAGATATGCTGACAGTCTATTATTCTATTATTCATATAGTCCTAGAAAAGACAATGCCTCCACTTTCACTGTGTGCTGTCACTCAGCTACAAGTGATGCTCCTCGTTTTCACCTCAGTCTCCACAGAACTGCAGTCACACAGTCTGAATAGGAAGCAGACTAGGTGCTGAGATTTCCAGAATTTCTGTTCATTTTACAACAGCAATACTGCGTTTAAAATTCTGAAGTGGATAAATAAAGTATGAGTATTATCAGTAAACTTACAGCATTGTATTCTTTAAGTGCACTGATTATAATAAAAAAAATAAATAAATAAAAAAATAAAAACAGAAAGCAGACTGTCTTACCTGAAGTTCACACCAAGCCACCTCCACCCAAGTCTCGGTGTCTAGGCCTTTATAGACAGTCTTGAAGGCTCCTCTGCCCAGTTCTATGTCAAATTTGAGGAACCTTCCTCCAGGAGAGGTAGCGACAGCTTTCATCTCTGCCTCCTCTTCCTGTTCTCGGTCCCTCTCCTTCCCCCTCGGTACAGGTGCAGATGAAGGAGCATCTTTCCCAGGCTCATGGACTGAGCTGGTGCAAGACGGTTCATGCCCCAAGGTTGCACAGGATGAAGCAATCCCATGCTGCTGGGGACTACTACTAAAGACTGAGTCTGATGAGCGCAGCTCCAGGTGGGGAGCACTATGTGATGCCAAGGTGGGCACCTCCACCTCATCGTCTTCCTCACAAATCTCCACACTCTTCCTGAAGAAGCGCTTCTCCCTTCTCAATCGTTTCTGACCTGTATCGATGGGTAAGGAGGGTGTGGAGAATGAAATAGGTCTAAGTACGGTCTCCTCCTGAGAGGCTTCTCCTCCACCACCTTCTCCTCTGATTCCTCCATCTTCTTCTGTTGCTGCTCTCCCTGCTTCTGTCTGGGAGGAGGATGAGTCCAAAGGGTTGCTGTGTGTCCTCTCCCTCTGTTGGTCGACCCTGCCCTCCCACTCCGGGTCCTCCTCCTTCTGTCCATCAGGTTTCTCCGAGGAATCCTCGGTGCCTGTGGGCTCTCCTGGGTCAGTAGCCATGGGGAATGGGCTTTCCCACCCCTGCTAGACCTCCTCCTCCTCCAAACCTTTGCTCCTCCGTCAGTCCCCGTCTCTCTCTTTTTCTGTGGTCACCCTCTCACCTCTTTTAACGTGTTAAGCTGTTCTGACACTGCTACAGGTGAAGGCTGTCCCTGATCAAACTAGTCACTCTGTCACTCTTTTCCTCTGCCGTCTTCCTCTGACTTTTTTACTCTGCTGCTTTACAGAAGCACAGAAGCAGGGCGAAATCACAACAGTTGGAATGTTTCTATCTTCACTTTCCTTCTCAACATTGCCTACATTTTCTTCAGAAGCGACTTGTGCGGTGCTAATCAAAAAGAATCAGACATCTCTGGGCTCAAGCAAGCACAAGAAACCAGGAGGTTTTTTTTTTCTTCAAGCCAGCTGGGGTAAGCAGCACTGTTATTATTTCAAACTGTCATGTGAAAATCTTCAAGTAAACCTGCAAGACAAAAACAAAACACAGTCAACTGACATATTTAAATCTGTTAAGAAAAATACAGGTACATTATTTATATTTAATAAGATACACTTGGAATAGCCCCAATAGCCCAGTTTGAATGGATGGAAAGAATGATATCAAGATATCATCATAATCACATAGAGGGTGAACCTTAAGAAAGAAAAATTGTCAGCTGTAATTTTAATACAACAAAAGCCTCAGTTGTGTGCATTTAAACCAAAGGTCTTTGAAGAATATGCCACGAGCCTGGTCAGTGATCACACATGGTTTCATCAATCGTCAATCACATGTTTATCAGAGTCTAGCGTCTGAAGTTGTGCTCAACAGCTCCATTAGTGAAGAGAAAGCTGCAGTTAGGAGTATACAATCCCAACCATTAAAAATGGATGATGAACTATGGGCCAGTTCGGTTGTGTGTGAATAATTCATACTCAGAGGGATTGTTGAACTGTATGAGAGATACTACCACACATATGCAACAAAGGCCTCATAAGATTACACAACTGTGATTATGATTATCATCACTACAGTATTACTCATACCCTGGGAACCATTTAAAGCAGTGTAATTTTTTAAAACCACTCACTGGCCCTTGGTGGGCCAGTTAGGTAGAAGTAAGGTAGGAGTGAACAAAGCAAGTTTCTTCTGAAATGGCAATCTTCCTGTAAAAAAGCACCCGATTACTGTTAGGTTTTTTGGTGATTTTAGTGTCAGTGTGTTGACAGAAGTGGGCAGCTTTCCAGTGACATCTTTATCTTCACTTCTCCTCTATCACTCCCCACCTGTCCCATGGTATTGTATCTCCTCTGCCTTCTTACAGCCAATGATCTCTAAGTTGCTCATAGCCTGGAGTTACTTTGGAGAGAGTATCTTAGAGACAGGGTTCAACTACTAATAAAAGTTGCAATAAAGCCATAAGTCACCTTATGATTAAGCATTTGAAGTTACAGGAAGAGAGCATACTAATGGATACCAACAACAGCCATACACAAGGACTGTTATGGAAATGTTGTAAATAGGAAGTGCAGTCCAATTCAGGCTATTAACAAAATTTGCATATACATTTACAACTTCACACATATTAATTTGAAAGTGAGCATGTGAAACCTTTAAGCGCTACTGCAATTAGGTGTCATAGTCCCGCATCTCGCCAGCTGGCGTCAGTCAGAAGTCACGTTTTTGGTTATGTTCCTCTCTCGCTTCTGCTCTCTCTCTCTCCCGCTCTCTCTTTCCTCTGCCGGGGCGGAGC
>VUQG01014870.1:42513-74233 GCA_015106755.1 Etia nguti
CTATGCTGTTGCTCAAGTACAAAAAAAAAAAAAAAAACCTACAGGCAGTCCTGAAGAGAGAGAAATGTACCTATTTCCAACAATGGCTTTGGAAGACCTACTCTAGCTGTATTCATCCACTCTTCACTGTTACACTTTGGTTATCTGACACTTGCAGTGTTTCCTGTAAGATTTTTTTTTCCAGCGCTCAGGGAAAGTATACCTGGGTGATGATTGAAGTGAACAGATCACACTGTAAATGTGAAAAAAGTGGTGCCTTACTGGAAAAGAAATGTCAGAAAATATGTACAGAGGGCACTATGAATTAAGTCATTGGCAAAGTTTGCAGCCTAGCTGGCAGCACTTTCTTTTCCCTGATAAGTATCATACACATTGCGTGTGTGTGTATTTACCCAGCCCTATAGCCTGTGCATTTTATCTCTGCTCACCCTCTCTTTTCTCCATCTGCCATCACACTCAAAATCCTAGCAGAACATTATCCGTAAACATTATCATTATTAATTGACTTTGTTATTGTAACGGAAAAAAATACATTTATAGCAACTTAAAGGAAACCTCAAGTTTAGCCTTATATATGTGGGCATAAAACTTGAAGGACAACTGAGTTCACCTGATAGCTCTTTCTATAATCCACACTCATCCATTGGTTTTTATAACCAACAAGATAATTAGGCTTCATCCTCTCATCAAAGCTGTATACACTGACAGACTGTTTCATGTGAGAGCGGAAGCAGAGCAATTGCGTAGGTCCAAAAGCTCTATACATTTGCATAGTGAAAGTATAGGGCTGCCTCGATCTACTAACTTTTCCATTTATTTTTTTCTTCTTCTCAGGTGCAGTAATTTTCATAATGGAAACACTGAGTTGGACTTTGAGGTTTCCCACAGCCTAACATAATCTTACTTGATTCCAAAGCATTACTTCAGCTCAAAAGTGGCTCACAAAGCTTAAATCAGAAATCCTCTACAGCAGGTTTCAGCAACTTTAAATATATCAAGTCAAGACAATCTTTGCACTGAGCTCATGCCTCTGCCATGAGAGGAAAAATTAAAAAAGGTTATTTGTGGTTCAGAGCTTGAATTTTGTCACTCATTAAGCAGTTCCTGGACCTTCTGACAGTTCCTCCAGGTTCTGCTGTAATGCATATGAGGGGTACCGGGCAGCGTTAACTTTCCAGTGGTGGCCGCAGGGGAATACAGCCATCCATCTCCAGGGACTCGGGCCAGCCTTCATATTTGTTGCTGCTCTTACTGTTTTTCATACGCTAAGGGGGAAAGACAAACATAAATGATGTCAGCAAAACAGACTGGGATCAGGTTCCTATAGCACAGTAGCTGCTGAATAATTGTATACAGAGTGCTGAACCTGACTGAATTTTTCAAGTCAAAGGTGATTTAGCCATTTAGCAGTTAATAGTCACTGTTGAAAAGTATGCATTGGGTTTTTCCCTATTCATCACTTCCCATTTTGAATACCAGACTTCAAAACAGCCCTTTTTAAAAAATCTGCATTATCATGTGGTAGTCCAAATGCAAAAAACCCCCAAACCAAATCAAAAATGCAAATATCTAATCAGCCAATCACATGGCAGCAACAGCAAGCACGTAGGTACAGAGTTGCTGCCGTGGCCAACACGACTTGCTGAACTTTAAACTTCAGCAGGTTAATGTTTTGTTTTTTTAAGCAGGTTAATGTTTAAACTTCTGAAACCCAAAGAAAGGTGACTTAAGTGACTTTGAACGTGGTGTGGTCGTTAGTGCCAGACAGGCTGTTGCGAGTATTTCACAAACTGCTGATCTGCTGGGATTTTCCTCAGCAGGTCGACGCCAGAGGTCAGAGAAGAACTGACACACTGCTTCGAGTTCTTAGAAATGCAGCATTTACTTAAATTATGACTTGTTAAAACCCAGGTTTACAGAAGAGGATATATGAATGTTGAATGTGAAAATGGGCTACACTGGGTACCATTCCTGTCAGCTAAGAACAAGAAACTGAGGCTACAATTCACACAGGGTCACTGAAATTAAGTTAACAATAGAAGATTGGAAAAATGTTGCCTGGTCTGATAAGTCTCAATTTCTGCGGCAACAGAATGACACCAAATTCAGACCGTAGGGCCAGAATTTGGTGTAAACAACATGAAAACATGAGTCCATCCTGCTTTGTATCAACAGTTTAGAATGCTGGTGGTGTGCTGGCCTTTAGTCAAACAGAGCCTCTGCGGTCTTAGTCTCACAGTCACAGATCTCAATCCAACAGAGAACCTTTGGGATGTGGTTGAATGGAAAAACATGCATCATGGATTTGCAGCCTACAAATCTGTAGCAACTGTGTGATGCTATCACATCAATATGGACCAAAATCTCAGGATTGTTTCCAGCGCCTCTTTGCCAAATCTTTGAGAATTAAGGCAATTCTGAAGCCAACAGTACTAACAAGGTATACCTAATAAAGTGTCTGGTGGTTGTAGTTAATGCTGTTTTGTAATACTGCTGTGACTGTAACCAAATCATACTGACTTCACTTCCTGTTGGCAACTTATGCACTAATAGTAAAAGGAACAAACCTGCTCAAAGGGACTCTTATTCTCAATACCCTTGGCTCCAACAAACACCCAGCTGTCTCTAAAGGCCAAATCCTTCACCGCTGTGCTCCCGAGCTCCTCAAACAGCCGTCGAGACTCATCATTCAGCCTGACACAGTGAAAAATACAAACAAAAAACCAAAGACAACAAACAAGTTTAGAGGGCTTTTTAAACATGCTCTCTGCACAATTTTACTTCAAGGAAACCACAAAGTTACAAACACCATTTGCTTAATAAGGAAGATATTGTAGTCTCTGCAATAAATTCTCATCATGACCACTTTAATAACCATCATCCAAAACATCAAGAATTAATTGAATCAGTCTAATTTAATTCAGTTCTACACTTCGTAAATCTAATTTAAATCGAATCATGAAGTCAGTGTTCACATGTAGCACCTGATAAATCTTAAAGGTGAAAGGCTTTTGTGTCGAGCCTGCCATTCACTGTCACATTATCATACATTCTTTCCTGCACTGCTCAGTGACAGTTTAACTTGTTAGTCTTCCCAGATAAATGTATCCAAATTTATTTTAGAACAGAAATTATTTACCTGAAAATGTGACAGCAGATGAGCCAAAAGCCTCTTTGTTTTACTCTACTAACTATTTATAACACAATCCTTCATAATATGAAATATTTTCAGGTTTCTATTAAAAACTGGCTAATGTGAAAGGGGAGGAACTGGGAGCACAACACAAATCCTTACTTTGTAGCTGCATCATCAAAGGAGGCCACAAACACAAGTGTTCCCTCATGGAGCGGCCGGAGAAACTTCAACAGGTCAGAAACATCTGAAAATGAGCATCAAATGAGATCTGAAGTGCAGTTTATGGGTTGTTACTGCCAAAGTGTATGGACTACAGGATATGAGAAGCATATTAAACATTAATGTCTGGTTTTTATTACCTCCTGCCCACATATCAAAGGTTTTTGTCTCCAAAAGCTCGCCAGTCACCCCTGGAGCAAAGATACATCAGTAAAATGTTAAAACGGCACCATGAAAAGGAGCAAAAAACCCCCCAAAACAACATAGTCTGCTAAAACTGGAAGAATGAGAGTCTCACCATTCACCAAGGCTAAGTTTAGTCCCCTGCCAACATTGTTCTTCACACTGCTCACTAACCTGTTAGACAAAACCACAAGCCTTATACATAGCTATTTAAACTCTTATTCACACTATGTAACACTTATATAGGCCAAGACAACAGGCAAAACGATGAGATGAGGGACCAGCAGAAAGAAACAATACTTGCATTCAGCTCCCCAGACAGGCTTGAAGGCCTGGTTATGACAGCACAGAGGAAAAAAAACAGAACAGTGTGAAAACAAAACAAAACAAAAAAAGGGGGGGGAAAAGGAGGGACTAAGGAGAGACAAGACATAGATGAAGAACCAGAAATAATCAACACTGAATCTCACATCTTGTCCTCCAGGCAGATTTTAGGGCCAATGACATTGGCAGCACCAGACACCAGACGGAAAGCCAGATGTTTTGGAGGACAAGGGGCTGAAAGTCCACATTTATATCTTCGTGGGCGGGGTTCTGTTAAAAAAACAGGTTGATCATAAAAAGAGAGATAAGAATGCAACTTTGTGAAAGTATTAATTAATGCGTAAAGTTATGCTGTACAGTTTGCTGACCTGGTGTTGCTTCTTCACTTGTACCTGAAAAAAACCCCAAAAAACAAAACAAACAGATTTCCTGATTAAACTTACCGATCTTATATTCGAAAAATCCATCCATCAAACATGCATCAGCTTTAAACCAGCACACATAACTTTGTCTGTAGCTTTGTCACTAAAATGGCAAACACATTAAAAACTATGATTGCAGTTTACCAACTGCTTGTTTTGACCAATTAGCAATACAAACCCAAAAGATTTAACTCATATAAAACAGACCTAACAATCCAACATGTAAAGTCATATTTTCTTTCATGTTTGGTAAATTTGATTTCCTTGTCAGTTAACTGGTTTGAGCTTGATTCCTCTTACCGCTGAAGAAATGCAGCATAGATGAAGCACTCTCCCCTCCAAATAAGGTGTTTGCTAGCAGCCAGGTGAGACCCACCAGCAGCACCACAGCTACAGCTCGCAGGGGACCTGTCAGAATGATCAGGACACATCAGCCCAGGCCAGAAACATATGGGTTTATCAATAAGTTCCTATTGAAAATATCAACCCACCTGTTAATCTCATGCTTTACTGTTTCATAGACCTGGGGAGAAGAAAAGACAAGACAAGACAGGACAGGAGACTGTTTAGTAAAACGTTCTTATTTAAAATACCATTCCCCGGCTTCCAGTTATACCAAATATTATTAGTTTTTGCCTGTAGTCTAGTTTATAGTTTTAAAAGATGCTAAAATTTTGAAAGAAACAGTCATGAATAAAAAATGTAATTATTTTAAATAATTTAAAAGGGTAATTTTCCTCTGTGTGACGTTTCTCTTCCTAGCTTAATTTTTTTATTTATTAATTTTTTCTTTACAGTGGCCCTGCAAAATGGCTCTGCAGAGATGACGTTTAAAGGTTATAAAATGAACCCAAACAATCTCAGAGACGAGACAGTGAAGAATGAACCCTTAGCGATATGTCAATTACATTTAAACCAGAATTAGAACCGGAAAAGTTCACCTGCTTACCTTTACAAGCGAGGATCGCCTTGTTTCGCCGCCTTCGCCCGGCTGTAACGAACAGTAACGAGGAGCTGTTGCTCTTGTCACCCTGGACGTTTTGCTATTTCTTGCGCTGTTTCCTCATTGAGTCGTCCCTGATATAAATACGCTTTCAGTAAAAAGACACGCTGAAGTCGGTAACCTCTTTCAACGAACATGGAAAAAGACCTGGTTTAATTTAACCCATTTGTCTTCCGGATATAACCTACAGCCCACCCCGAGCCTTTTCTACGGACCTCAACCCGTGAGTACAGAGTCTGCGTGAAGCGGTTCACGTGACCAAAAAAAAAAAAAAAAATTATAAAAAAATATTTTTAGTGTTATTTTTCTCTAATTCTTACAAAATGTATCACAGTTAAGAAATAATAAAATATCTAAAATAAATAAAAAAGGAACATTTTTTCTGTCACATCCGCACATCTGCATCTACACGCGACCAGCACTGCAAAATCAAGATGGCTGCCCACAGTGCCGTACTCTCCGCGTCCAAAATAATTAATCCTTTCTGGGTTGGACGCCTTGGAAACACTGTTAAAGTAAGACAAGACACGCGGCCCTTGCTCTTTCGCTTGTGAATGATGTTGCGTGGCTGTAATTTAAACTCCGTTATATATATTTTTTAACACAAGGTCATGCTGTTAACATTATTTGATTAGCAAAGCTAGCGGGCTTTTCCACATCTGTGGGGTGGTCACAGGTTTTACGGCATCCGTTCACAGGATCCATTTACAAACACGCTCTGAATCATTTTCACTTTTAATTTTCCAGGTATTTGGAACAACTTTGATCAGTCACCGGAATAAGACTTCGCTTACTGTGAGTGAGCCAGATCGGTACATGGGATTGTTGACAGTTTGTCACATTTAAGATTACTACTGTACTATAAAAATATCTGGTGTTGATCAGAGTCTTTATTTCCAGGCTGTATGGCATTGGAAGTGGTTGTCTTTTTCAGTATAACTTGGGAATTGTGTGTGTGTATATATGTGTTTTTCCACTTTCTTGTGGGGTGAAGGTTATGACACTACTCTGTTTGCCACTATTTGGACCAAACCTGTTCTTCTAAGCAGCTGTCAAACTGACTCTTGTCCTTCTGCTTTCCTCTTCACCTTCAACAACAGGGAGAAAACATTGTAAGTAGCTGACTCGTGACACGGTTCACTGCAATTCACTGCATCATTTCTTAAACGAGAGTATTTTCTGTAATGGGGTTGGGATATAGAAAAAAAAGATGTGTGGTGAGAATAAAAGCACTAGCATTATCAAAATAATATAACAGTTTTTAAACATCATGTTGCATGGATGCATGGATACATGGAAATTTTGATAACATAATTTTCCAACTGGAATTTCTACCCGTATTGATTCACAATAATAAACACAGTAAAGACATCATCAAGTCTATTTAAATATTTCTCAAACCTATAAAAACACTATTAACTGCCTAACAATAATCTCACAAACATACTTCTTTGTTGCTTTGGACATGTACTGGTTGATTTTAGGCCAGTGATTTGTAAACTGTGTCCATTGTCAGCATTTTCTACATTTCCTACTACTATTAATACTATTAATACTACTACTATTACTATTATTCTTTTCTTTTGACTTCAAAATTCCTACTGCTTCTGTGTATTAAAGTATTGCATGATATTGTCAATCCACCACAGTAAACATTACTACACTTTATCTGTTTGTTATTATGTCATTGGTAATGTGGACATAAGCAGACATCAGATACCAAAAATTATCAAATTCACTGTAAACCTTATTTTCATGAAGTTACTTTTTCGACTTAAAATGCTAAACTTTTTTTTCTTTCCATAACATATGTTTACTGTAGTGGATGATCTGTCTTTAAAAGGTGCCAAACCTTCAGTATTCTCTATTTATTGAAGTCGATCCTTTGTTAAATGCCAATCTTCTAGCCCCCTCCAGCAAAGTATGGAGGTAGGCACACTGTGACCCTCATACCTGGTGATGGAATCGGTCCAGAGCTTCTCAATCATGTCAGAGAAGTTTTCAGGTTGGTTAGATTGAATCTCAGTCCTGTTTAGTGATTACATGTCATCTACAGTCACTTGAGAATTGCATCCATTGTGTGCTTTGTGAACATTGTGCTGCAGGTTCACCTGTGTGCCAGTTGACTTTGAGGTGGTGAATGTCAACTCTGCTTTGGAGACCGATGATGACATGAACAATGCCATCACTGCCATCCAGCGAAATGGAGTTGCCCTCAAGGGTAAGCAAACAGCCTTTTTTTCTTTCAATCAAAGTATGAAAGCATGAAAAACAGAACATAGCTGTAAGGAGAGTATAATTTTTAATAAAACCGTGGAACTAAAGTAACTGTGAAATTGCTTCCCTCTTTTGATAGGTAACATAGAAACCAAACATACCCTGCCAGCGTCTGTCAAATCCAGAAATAATGTGCTGCGGTAAGTTAAGATGAAATCTTTAGTTTCCTCAGTTAAGGTAATTTTTTTGTGTCAAATAGCTCTCATTTCTTATGCAATTTGGTCTTTTGTGTGTACTAACAGCACGAGCTTGGACCTGTACGCCAATGTGATGCACTGTCAGTCCCTCCCCGGGGTCCAGACTCGCCACAAGAACATTGACATCATGATCATCAGGGAGAACACAGAGGGAGAGTACAGCAGTCTGGAGCATGAGGTCAGACGCAAGAGCAAAAACAATCAATACCGCTGTCTGCTGAAAAACATGTTTGTGGTCCCTTAAACACTTGTTATCTGTCTCTTTTTGCTCTTTTTTGGAAAAGGGAATTGGGTACCATCTATGCATCATTAATTTGTCAAATGACATAATTGTGCAAAATCTCTTCATGTGGTCATATGATAGAATTTAATATTGACCTCAGAATGCAACAGATAAAATATGATTATCTAAAACTAAATAAGACTTCTGGGTTGCAAAGAAATATGAAAATCCTACATTAGATCCAAATCTACAGCAGACTAAAATGGGCATTGGTGTGCCGGGATGTTTACCTGCTGTGCATGAAGCTACCACTGTGCTCAGAGGTTTACACTCATCGTTAGCATAAATGTTGTGGTCATTTTGGGCTTTCACTGATTTCTTTGAACTGTTTTTTTTGTTTGTTTTTTCAGGGTAGAATGATTATACAGCATACATCTTTAATGACTTAAAAAGAAGGAATTGGGTGCACAAGTCCAAATTTATTTCAGTTTCTCTAATGCACACATGGTCAAAGGTATACATTCAGGCTCTAACATAGTTTATTATTTGTTTATTTGTCCCTTAGTTATTTGTCTGGACATTTGACCACTGTTTTTCTTTTTCTGTAGAATTGAGTTGGCTTTCCTGGCATGGCTCAGGAAATGTCAAGTAAGCCTGCTCTATTCATTTCAAAACCAGCTTTGATATGTATTTGGAATCATTGTCCTGTTCGAACAGCCATCTGTGTCCAGGTTTAAATCATTTAGTTGTTGATTTTAAGGGAAGTTGAAGAGGTAGTCCTCCTTCATTATTTCATCCACTCGGTGCAACGTATGACAGGCAGCAAGACTGCCTGAGAGCATGATGCCACCACTCCCCAACAGCTGGTACAGTGTTCTCAGGTTTGAAAGACTCGCCTTTACTCTTCCAAACATATCTCTTGTCATTGTGGACAAACAGCTCAGTCTTTGTCTCATCTGCACATAAAACCTTTCTGCAGAAGGCATTTGGCTTCTGCAGGCTGAGAAGGTTGGCACCTTCTCAGTCTATGGTGATGTCAAACGTGTTTCACTGGGGACGGTGATGCTGGTGTTCCAATAGTTCATGGTAGGCTTGAGCCTTGGTGGTTCCTGATCATCCCCACCAGTTTCCTCTCACCTGTGGGTGACGGGTTGGGTCTTCCTCCCGATCTTGGTGGAAGTGATGACATATCTGAATAACTTGTACTTATGTACAGCTGTTTGAACTGAGGATCCTGGAATCTTCTGTTGTTTAAAAATGGTTCAGAGAGCTCTTCGCACCTTGTGTAAATTTACAGTTTTCATTCTTAGACCTTCAGTGAGTTTTTTTGGACTTTCACATTGTTCAGAGTACTGATCAGTCCAATGAGTGCTCTCAAACAAATCATTTTTACACTGGTAAAGAGAAAGAACCAGTAGTCAATCATAATGACTAAAAAGAAGTTGATAGTCCTTGACCTTGTCAAGTTAACAGACACTGAAGAAGATTCAGCACCACTTATTGAAAGATTTAAGTATATGTTTATATTTTTGCCAGTATTTATGTTGTGACCTTATGTGAATTAGAGAAAATAAATTGAAACCCATGCACCCAATTCTTATTTTTTTTTAAGTCATTAAAGATGGATGCTGTACAATCATTCCACCCTGGGAAAACAGAACAGTCCAAAGAAATCATCATGACATTTATTCCCTATGATGAATGTATATAAACTTCTGACCACAGTAACTGTAGTTATTGAGCCATGTTTCCTTACACAAAGTGTCCCACTCAGTTCCATACAGTTATAGATGCTGTTTTACAATTTGTACAGAAAAATATTATGTTATTAACCACTTAGTACTGATTAATATAATTATTTTTATTTCCTGCTAATTTTGTTCTATGTGTGTTGCACTTAATCATTTTCGAATGTTTAGTACTACCTTGTAGATGGCAGCTTTACCTTATGTAGTAGTACAAGTATTTTTACAGGCGACGCTTTATTCCCGCTAGAATCGTATTGATCTTTCTAGTCAAGTTTAAACTCATGTCACTGTGCATCATTTGTTACTGTCTTCTTGTCCTACTTTTAGAGTGTATCCGGGGTAGTGGAGAGTCTAAAGATTATCACCAGGAATAATTCCCTCAGGATTGCTGACTATGCCTTCAAACTGGCCAGGGAGAGAGGTCGCCGCAGGGTCACTGCTGTACACAAAGCTAACATCATGTAAGTTACCTTTTGGAAAACGTGTCCTGTCAAAAATGTCTGGCCATCTGAGTTTTGTTTACTATGGTGAGTTTCTTAGTCCTGGAAATGTTGAGTGTGGCATTTCTGTTTTAATAGGAAGCTCGGTGATGGCTTGTTCCTGCAGTGCTGCAGAGAAGTGGCCTCTGGTTATCCAGACATCACATTCGACAGCATGATTGTGGACAATACCACAATGCAGGTAACAGATGATGACATTTTAGGGAATTCGGGGAATGTTTGGAAATGTTCTTGGATCTGATTTTTTTTTTTTTACTTACTCCATTTGTGTCATTTAGCTTGTGTCCAAACCACAGCAGTTTGATGTGATGGTCATGCCCAATCTGTACGGGAATGTGGTGAGCAACGTGTGCGCAGGGCTGGTGGGAGGACCTGGCCTCGTGCCTGGGGCCAATTATGGTCGTGCCTATGCTGTCTTTGAAACGGTGAGTGCTGGAGACTCGAATAGGTTTGTAGGACACTGTTCCCTCAGAATTTTGAAGGATGGAAATGTATGAGTCATGTCTGTCTGGTATATTTTAAATCAACGTTTTCTGTTTTATTGCTTTTTTTTATACTGGATTTCAGGCCACAAGAAACACAGGAAAAAGTATTGCAGAAAAAAACATTGCAAACCCAACTGCCATGCTGCTAGCTAGCTGCCTGATGCTGGACCACCTTAAGTAAGCTTTTCCAGATAAAATTCTTCTTCGTTTGTTTTCTGTGTGTGTGTATTGGTGTGACTGTATTATGTTTAAGTAATTTTTTCTTCTTTATGTCTCCAGGCTTAATGATTATGCAAATGTGATCCGGAATGCAGTCCTCACCACAATGAACGAAACCAGGGTGAGCCTTCCTCACTGATGGTTTCCTCACCTATCGTGCTGCCATGAAGCTCACAAGCCATTGTTGCGTGACATAGGATTTAAGGCCGAGGTGGCAGTTCTGGCATGCTTCCTAGAAGGCATCACAATACATTCACACAAAGCAGCATTGTGTCCCTTTTCCTTTCACAAAGCTCTTGTGCAGCTCTACACTGCATGGGATCTGATTTTACATTATGCTGTGTTGGCCTTGATTATGTTTCTTGAGTAAATTCCAAAACCTGATCTGCCTATCATGTGCAGCATCTGACTAGTTACTGTGGAAAACTGATTACACTTTACACGCACAAAGAAAACACAAAGCGCCTATCCAAATAGAGTATGCGGCATGAGACACATTCCACAGTGCTACGATTTTATAGCATACGTTGAGGTGTTAAATAATTTAATACAGATTTTGGACTATATTTGTTAGCATCCTGTTCTTTTGTTTGTTGTACCCTATTTATGATTTTTTTTTTCCTCTTTATTTGCAGTTGCACACAGCAGATCTCGGGGGTCAAGGAACCACATCAGAGGTGGTGCAGTCAGTCATGAGGGTAATCCAGAGTAAAGGACAGTTTACGGCAGAGCTGTAAGAATGACTGGGAAGGTTCACGCACCCACGCTCTTATCAGGTGGTTTGAGTTTAAACAGGTGTACCTTCTGAGAGGGGATGTCCGTGTTTCCATAGCGTCTCATTTCACACAGCTTACTGACCTGTTCACAGTACAAATGATCCTGCTTTCTCACCTGCAGGTTTCACATGGGATAATGACATGTTTAAAAACAGTTTGGTTTTGATAAAATTCCATTATCACTCCTGGTGGCTGATCCTGCTGCAAGCATCGGTTTTACTGCTGGAGTTCACAAAGTTTATCCAGCTGAAAATTTGTCTCCTTAGAGATTCATATGAAACATGAAAGGGACTTTTTTTTAGATATTTAAAAAGACAAGTATAGGCACGCATCTTCCACTATAACTTCTGCTGCAGCCATTATTTATTTTTCACTTTTTGATTACATCACAGACATTAAATCAACCAAAATGTGCTTAATGCTTAATATAAATGTAAAGTGCCCATTATGTACTGTTACATCCTTTATGTTCTTATCACGGCAACTGTACTTTTAAAAGGTGATACACTAAAGAGGAGCGTGACTGCTATCAAACCTGAACTTTACTGCTTGTGCCATAATGGCTTTTTTGGTCTAACTATGGATGATATCACAATATTATACTGTTGTCTTCGGGTCTATCCAAGGAAACGCCTGATATGAAAAAAATGGTTTCACTTTGTTTGTATGTGTGTGAGCATAAGATGTTATCAATAAAGAAACTATATGTCTTAACATCTTTCTTTTGAACAGAGGTTTGCATTTGCAGCATATTTAAGACGTATCTTGAGCACGATTGAGAATTAGGATGCACATGGCTGACATGCACTCCTAAAAATTAATTGGATAGAAATGCAGAGAGAGCAAGTTGCCAGATTGTTAGATACACCTAGCTAAAATTAAGGTTGTCCGCTGAAATAGTTCTTAGTCTTGCAACACATCTTTTCTTCAACAATGCTCATTTTTTTTTGTTGAAACTGTTCTGGAAATGTTTTAAATCGCCTTTACAGTCATTTCTCAGGCTTTAATTTGTGACTCTGTAGAACTGTACTGCTTTAAGCTGACAAGTCCTACTAATTGTTCTAATAATTGGGATTTGTTTTGACTCGCTGTATTTAATAAACGGACAACTGAGTGTACAGATATGTGCCCAAGAGGAAGTCTCATTGTTACTTTGACTCTGTGCTTCTGAAGCTCTGTGTTCTGGCCTCTTGCTGATAAAGATTAGTAAGTAAGAGAAAGCTCGCTGATCTTTCCGTTTGTTTTACAATTTCATGCTTTATCAACTTCTTAACCTTCAAAATTAGATAGTAGGTTGCTGTTTTACATGTCGCCACTAGGTGGCAACACAACTTTCTATAGCTGCCACTCAAAAAACTCACAGCTGCTTGAATGTGTGCTCCATTACATACACTGTCCTGACAATATGCAGGACACACAGTGTGCTCTTTGTCTGTCGCTGTTTTTCACTGCATTGCGTAAACACAGTAGGGGAATCATGGATGCAAAAATCTCTGGCAGGAAGATTGCTGGATAAAAATGGGAACATTAAGATAATTCTTGTGCTTTTTTATGTCATTTCTAGGAAGCAGGTTCTTGGGCTTAGACCACGTGTTTCTTAGAAAAATGTGAAGGATTTTGGCTTTACTATCATCGCTGCCTGAAAATGTTAGAAACCAAGTAATTTATTATAGTTTTCATGTGGTCGAACCAAACCATTTGCCACTGATTCATCTAGCTATTTAAAATTCTCTGCCCATACAACCACGTTGAGATACACTGTCCGGTCCTGTGAGGCAGCAAATCTAGTACTTCATGCAGCACCGGCCTGCTGCTTACAGAGTACAAACAATCGTAGTTTAGCTCACTATCTTCAGTAGGGCCTCCAGTCATAGGCGCATATCCCAATGTAGTAGACAATTTATCATCTGTGCAGTTCTGTGGGAAACTTACAAGCTGTTCTCCCTGTGTGCACATTTGCATACTGAGGAGAAAAATCCTTTGTGATGAGGCACATCCTTTTTTAGATTTACTTGTCACAGGGAATCAAGATGTGTAGTGTGTGAAATGTGCTGCATGTAGTTTAACTCCTGCCAGCTGGCTGTCTTTAAATCTCTTGCTTCGTCTTTATTCGTGTCCGTTCTACGGAGATGATGGACAGACTTATACATGTGCTCCGTTTTACTTGGATTCACTGTCCTTTCTGTGGGAGGTTTCCTATGTTGAACTAGTTTTTTGTTTTTTGAGTGGTCTTGTTCCTCTCACGGGAATAGGCTTTTTACCTCACTACATCTCCCATCACTCCTCATCACTGTCGATATACTAGACACTGTCCGTCTTGTTACCTCTCCTGAGCTGCTCCTCTCTGCGCCTCCACTGGAGCCAAAGCCATTAGTCAAATGATCTGGTGTTGTGAGGGGTGAGAGAGATGTTGAAATAAACCGCTCGACATTTGACCTTTATGGGCTACTATTCAGACCTTGTAGGAACTGTGTATAAAACCTACGCTGTAGGTTTTTTGCTGCAAATGCTGCACGTAAAAGGCTGGTGCAACAATATTACATTAAGTATCATTATTTTGCCATCAAAGTGGTTACTTTTTTATGTCCAGATTTATGGTGATCAGTCTCTGAGGTACGTGGAATTTAATTTTCAATAATCGCATTTGGAAAATTCAACACAATCTTTTCTGTTCTGAAACTTTGTCCTTGGCTATAAATAATCTACAGATCTCAAAATAGTTTCTGTGAGAACATTCAAATGAAATGATCCAGCGCCACTGCCGTGTCAGCTGTGCTCTTGATTTTGTGAGCACAACAAACAAAAAATGTCAGCAGACCTCCTTTGTATGAGGGTTTAGGCCGATGTACAAATATCCCAAAAACTCTGCTGGAAATATTTCTTTGTAGAACCAGAAGCACATGCAAGGTAAGATTTCAATTAGATTTCAAATCATTTTTCATACTTAAAGTGTTCCACATGTATCCTTGTGCTTGTTTATTGGTTAAAACACGTTAAAACACATCTGTTTCAGTGTAACTCAAAAATAATAAAGTTTTTGTTTTTAAAACTATTTTTTTAAGTGCTAAATTAACTTGAGGGGAAAGCAGTTTTTGGTGCTTTTGAACAGCATGGCACTGTGCAGAGCAGTGTTACTGTGAAGTGGCTGGTGGTAACCTTTGTTGTAATCTAAATCGCATTAATTTCCGTTTTCCTGCTAAGCCGGGAAATGAAATGAGAGCGCACACCATCCATTTCTAGATCGCTGACCACACTAATGTGAGAAATTTTGCTAATTTGCTAATACAGGCATGTTTTATCTTGATATCATTCGCTAAACCTCCTGCTGCTGCCTGGTTAACCAGCTTATAATTATCTTTGTCCTTCTCCCTCACTGCTTTCCTTTTCATCTGTTTAAAATCCTTGTTTAATGTCTTTCATCCACCTCTCTAAGATACATGTTAATCTGAAAAGTTGAGTTAAGACATGTGATATGACGTTGGCTCTAAAACATGTGTGCTTCTTAGACTGTGGACTATGATAGTGCCCTAGTTTGCATCAGATCATTTCCAGAGTCCTTAATATGCCCCCCATCCCTGTCCACACATATACACAGCTTACACACTGACTTACAGTAATTCTCTGGCATCTTAATTTAACCATATTAATACCTACCTAAACTAACCCATTATCTTACTTAACTTTGAGAAAAGATTTTGCAGATTTTGTCAGGTTATCGTTTCCAGAAGTAAAGGTACACACACACACATACGTGCAGTCAACGACACACTACATATGAACATGTGCTCTCTCCCTCTGTCATGTTTATCAGATCTACTGCGCTTTGCAGTGCAGGTGATCGTAATCATTCATCTTGCCTCGGCTCGGCCACTGCTGAGCACAGCTGCATCTAGTCTAGTCTGTTCCCTGTTAATGGGACTTTTTTTCCCCACTCATCAGCTATGGCTTAGCTGCATTAAGCTACGTCAGAGGTCAGCTATTCTCCGTTTCTTTGGCCTGTCTTTTTGTGTGTTTTGGTCGCTCTTGGATTTCTCGTCACAGGGACTTCCAGTGTGGTTTTTATTAGCCACATCTGTAATCAAAGGAAAATGAAGAATAGGTAGTTGGGGGGATGCCTGCTTGGCAGCAGTACAGTTTGATAATCAGGGAGTTTGCTGGGTAATTTCATCTTTTATCTTTCAAAATGAAAGGAGCCAGATTAATCACCAGAGTCAGACTTATCTTTTTATCAGGAGCTTAAAATTGATATGTTCTTTTTGCACAGTTGGTTTTAACACCAGCAGAATACCACTGAGTGAGCTCATATGATTCCAATCGCTGCAGCTCTGATAAGGTGTTTTCCACTGACTGTGGTTTCTCCTCCTCATCCTATTTAAGCCTGCCTGATAAATTTGCATCTGTACAAAGTTTTATGACCTTGCTTAATGACTCTTTGAGGTCAACATTGTGCTTGAACATAGTTCCCGGAGTTAGGCAGTCCTGCAGATTTGACTATGGTGGCCACCCTTACTCCACTCGAAACACAACAGATACTATGCTGAGCTCAAAGTCAAACCATAGTTACTTACAGTATTTGAAGAAAAGCACACATGCTTATGTTAAGAAACTGTAGGGCTTTCTAATTTGTAAGCCATAATGCTTTTTCTTTCATCCCCTGGGAGGAAATCAAGGCTCCAGGCATAGCCGTGTCTTAGTGGATGTGCATACTGATAGGTTCAGTATCTGATTTTATGTATGTGATTATGTGTGCACATCTGCATATGTTTTTATTACCGCTGTAACCTTTGGTCCAGCCAGAGAAAGTAATTCCACCCGTGCTACACTATCCCAGCCCTTTGCACTGCCCTTCTCTCAGTATTGTGACCTGACCTCAGAGGTACACTGTGGTTACATTTTGCATGAAGAAGTGTCAGCATGGGGCGCTTTCTGCATTGTTTCTGAATAGAATCCTGATGTCTTGAGCACTTTTCCTGTACCTCACGCATTGCTTTCCCCTCTCCCGCTGAAAAACTTGGCAAAACGTGAGCAAAGAGAGCCTGGGAGCCATTTCTGTTTGGTTTTATGTTCATACTAAATTTGCTGGCTTATATTCCTTGCTGTTTTTAAATTTTTTATTTTTTATTTTGACAAGATTGATTTGTTGTCTCGTATCAGAGAAAAACCAGCCAGATGAGGAGCAAGAAAGAGACAAGAAAAAAGTGATTGATTGTTTACTGGTGTGCGATTTGTTCCATATGAAACATACATCGCATTCTTGCCAGCGTTTCCTGTTTGCTCACTTTTCTAGTCTCTTTCACTCTGTTGATTACGCTATCTCTGATGCTATTAAATATTTTACCGTCTGAGCCCTTGCTCAGGGTTCAGGGGGCGTTGCCAGAGTTGCATTACATCAAGGCAAGCATGCTGCACACATGACAACCCGCATTACACTTCCCTTATGTCATTACAACTCTGCTCCCCTGAAACTGGAGCATCTTGGCACTTTGACAACTCCCCCTCCAGCTCTGTGTTCACCAGCTTATAAAAAGTCTGTTCTCCTGGTTGCCAAAACAAAGCCTATTTCCCAGTGACACTCGTGTAGTCTACTAAATCTCTTGCATGTTCTGCGATTCAGCTTACAGTTCACACAATGACTGTTCTTCCCCCACCTGTTGCCAGATACACGCTATTAAGAATCTAAATATGTCATGCTAAGAAAAATGTTCTATCCCTCTAAAACTCCCCAAAATGACAAATTTGCTATCCACTTTTCATGTTTTATAGTACCCTAAAGTGAAGTTCTTTCTGCCATTATCTAGATCATACAGCTGTCAAAAGGAAGGGTTCATGCTTTTTGCTTGTTCCACTCCTTTTTTTCTGTCTTTCATATATTTCACCATTTCCTGGTTTATATATGTTTTGACCCCCTCCTTTGCCCTGAATGTCTGCTCTACTCTCTCCACTCAAGCATCTCGAAAGATGAAAGCAGATTTCTGCAAATCCACCAGAAAACCTAACTTTGATTATATTTCAGCCGTCACTGTGACATCTTTGTGGGATTCTTGCGTCTGATGCTCTTCATAAATGAAATTTGAAGGGGCCAGCAATGCCGTTCTCTCAAAAAAAAACCCTCAAATGCGTGGCAGCTAACTATGCTCACGTTGAGTCAAGACAAAGGAGACCTGAATATATACCCAAAAAAGTGCTTTTTTTAAAAACTGAGTTTGTCAGGAGAATTGATCCGTGGCTGTAGGAGTGAATCTGGGGAAGATCTGATGCTGGCGAATCAGCTTGGAGGCTGAAAAGAAGCAGTATGGTCCTAACTAGCATCCAGAACACATCTGGCCTCAGGGGCAGGCTAATTAGTAACATGCTTGATGTGACCTGCTGCAAAACCACATGAGATGAAGTAGATATGAAAACAGTCTAGAAATGACTGCGCTTCCATCAACTCTTTTATCTTGCCACCTCTGAATAGCTCCAGTCAATCCTATCTTTGGGTAAATCCAAAGCGAATGAAGCCGTAAGCGTCTCAGACTTCACTGTTCTAAAGCCTCGTGTTGTTGTTAGGTTTTATCACTCAGAAGCTGTTTCTTAGTTGTTCAAGCACTAATACTGAAATATCTAACAATTCTGCTTTTATTTCTAAATGTTATCCTGTGTTTGAAGGTTTGTTGTGGAACAGCTGGGAGGATCATGAAAGAATGAAGATGTAATAACAGACAAAGTCATGTATCATGACATGCAGCATGTTTACCCTGTAATAGATTTGCTATAAACTTGTAGTGTAGTGTTCATTTCCTGAAGAATGATACCTGTTAGGGTGAAGGTTAGAGTCTTAGACTACTTTTTTCTCACGTTCTCCTGCTGCTGCTTATTTGATGTTTCTTTCAGCAGGCCTTCAAGCGCACATACCTGCCTGGCCCCTTAATTTGCTCACTTCAAAGATTCCCCCAGCTGTCTTATCCGTGGCTTCCCATCATCCGGTTGTATAATCTTAGAAAAACAATGCGCAGAGGCCAATTGATGATGGCCTATATTCTCTACATATGGCTTCATTTTTCAGATTTTTACAGATTATGACGTCATGCTGTAATTTCAGCAAGCTGTTACTTGATAAAACGCTCACCCGAAGGCTTGAGTTCTAGCAGCTTAGTTTGTGTGTGCACCTCAGCTCTTGCTCTCACCCCAGCAATGCAAAGTCACGCTGTGTCTGCGTGGTGCTCAGTGTGAGGCGTTCTGGCTCATTTCAGCTCATACAAGAAAGCAAACACTTCTGCGCTTTGTGAACCTGCCAAAATTAAATTATTAACCGTTATACGATTACATCAAATCACGGAAAGAATCTTCTGACAAGCTATGTGTTTATGTAATTCCCCCCAATTTTTTTTTTTTTAAGATGGCCTCTAATAAAAATCTAGTTTTTAACATCGCTCACAAGACTATATGTTGTTTTTCTGGGCTTTAAGACATGTCGTCATGCTGAAAAACCAATGTACCAATGAAAGTCTCAGAAATATGGTGTTTTGCACAGTGTTATCCATAAAAAAACCCCAAAAACAAATCTTTTGGGACTAACGAGTCAGAGCTGGTGTTGCGAAAAAGGTTTAACTAACTGTCCACATGTACCTGTTTCATTTCAGCTCGGTGGTGCTGCTCAATGTTTCACAGCGTGTGGGTCTTTGCTCCTGCTCTGCTCTGGCTCTGCTCCACTCAAGTGTGCTGACACTTCCTCCCGCAGAAAGAGTGAGAGTGGGTCTTGCAGGTCAGGTGCACAGTGACCATGGAGATCGGCTGCAAGCAAGTGGGACAGGATTTAATTTTTATAGTGTTGAGTGACAGTCAATGGTAGCAAGTCGGGGCAATCAGGTTACCCTACGCACTGACACCTTTCAGTCCCTGTCAGCTCTTCCCATCACCATCTCATGTTCCACTGAAATATAATACAGAAATCAGCTCTAATCCCCGCTCTGTTGCACTAAGACACAGCAGACTCACAAAGACTGCACACTAAATGTATTGCTTTCTTCTACCTTTGCGTCCTTGTTCACACTCATTACTATATCACTATACATGCCCACAAATGTGTAATCAAAATCTATGATGTTATTTTGACATAGGACTACATCAGGATGTATTTAATCTTAAGAAAGTATTCTGACACCACAAAAAGTTGATTCTGTTTATCGTAGCATTAAGTCCAGATAAACAGAATCAACTTTTTGGGATTTCCTTACCTGTATGATTGTGCCTGCATCAAGATGTTTGTATAAATAAGTCTAAAATCACTCAGGCTAATAGCCTGCATGATAGATAAAATATGATCCCATGAGCCAGACTGTGCTGTTTATGTTACTCTAAACTATATGACCTTGTGCACTCAGGACATCTGCTACAAAGCTTGGAAGAACTGGCTCCACCCAGGGATGGTTTACTTTCTATTAAGGACCTCGTCTCATGCCCTTATAGTATATTCTAGGTTCTAAATATTCTTCAGTTACAATTTTAGCAAGAAAGAAATTGTGTTCACTTCTTCAAAATGCATCATCAGAGCACAGAAGAAGTGGAAGAAAGAACAGTGAACACACTGTCAGTCACTGAAACGTGTCATCCATCTAATCTGACCGGTTGATGAGATAAAGTCACCGTCCTTTTACCACCCTGTCATTACAAACACAGAAACCCAAAGTAAGCAGTAATATGAGCAAAGAAACAGAGTTTTCACTGCCATGTAGTTTTATTTTTTCGATTTCTTGGCATATTAGTCATGCTTACATGTTTCATATCCTCAAACAAATTTTAATATTAGACACAGACAACATGAGTAAATAAAAAATGCAGCATTTAAGTAACGATTTTATTTATTAAGGGAAAAAAGGAATCCAAACCTACTACCTGGCCCTAAGTGAAAAAGTAAAAAAAAAAAAAAAGAAATCAGGAAAGGAGGAAATGTTGTTCACAGCTCTGTAGGTGTTTGCCATGTACTCAGATTAAATAAGCTGAACAGTTTGTTTCATGCAGTTACTCTGAGTTACTATGTCTGAGTGCCATCTCTGTCCCAGGAGAGAAAAGCAAACAGAGATCTTTTTTATGACCTGAGTGGTCAAACTGCTGCTGGGTTTCCACAGCCGGTTTTCCTCTCTTCCTGGGAACGATGGGGTCATGTGCCTAAAGGAGCTGTTGGCACAGTGCCATAGACAACATTCACACTAAAGTAAGTTTCACATTGGCACCATCGGGCCTCATTAATATGAATCCAAAGTATCTTTAGCACAAACAAAGTCACCAAACGTGTGTGTTTAGTGTGGCTTAACAAAGTTAACCTATCAGATTAGCGCAACTGGTCAGGCTGACACCCTGAGGCTGATCAGGTGTTAAGACTCATTTACCACATGAGAGGGATTCATTAAATAAACAGATATATGTACGTCCACACGACTGTTGGTACATGCACATGCTCCTACACAGAGAAACACCCCCAACAGTGAGGAGGGCCTCTCTGCGAAGGGCGCTAACCCGACACCTCACAAACACACTATTGTGACTGACACACTTAATGTTTAATTGACTGTAACAGGAGATGAGAACAATCTTCCTACAGTCCCACTCGTATATAATCATGTTTGCGTTTGTATATCCGTGTATAGCTGAGCTTGCCTTCCACTTTCTTATTTACTATAAACTCTGCTATTCTAATGAAATGCTCCCCTATAAGTGAACAAATCAGGACACGCTCAGATCAGTGACTCGTGGAAGTTGTGCATAATGGAATTATGCTTATGGAATAACACCCTAATACCGATGTCTCATTAAGTAGAGTGTTTGCAAAGGATGATTATACCTTACTGGTCAGGGCTGTTTGGGAAAACATGAATTAAGAGTACAGATAATCCCTTTTACTGTTGGATACAATTACAGCTTTGGTTATTGTGGCTTTATTACCTGTGGTTACTTTTATTTTCAAATAACCGCATCAGATTTTCTTCATTATCATTATCTTGTAAACTATACCTCCCATGTCATCTCTCTGGCAAAAACAGCACTGAGCCAAGCTTAGATTTACAGTTTAAACTATTATAAATTATAGCCTATTAGCATATTTTGCCTCTTAGCATATCCCAGACGTTACTTACAGTGTCCAAGAATTACTAAATGAAACAACACTCAGCAACATATCACTGTTTGACACTTACTGCATAATAGACATAATAGCTCCACTTAATAATGCGATGGGAAAGTTTAGTGTTTTAATGCAGAAACCCACACGGGGGCAAATGCACAGAGGTTCACAAACACATAAGCCTAATCAATCAGACTGAAGGACTACAGTGACATGTAAACATACCAAGCAGCTCCCTCTTTTTCTTTCACTGTGCACACAGGGAACTATTCACCCGTTTCCCCTTCTTTTCCCTCTTCCCCGATCTGTTGGTCGTCCTCAGTCAGACTCAGCTCTGTGGAGCCCTTGACACTGCACTCATTCAACCCCATTTACCTCCGTTCCAAAATTCCCATAATCATCTTTAAAGTTATGATGTCAGCACTTGCATGCATGCAGGACTGTGTATGGTAGGTAAGTACAGTCTGTGGAAACACACATTCTCTGCAGACAAAAACACACCTATACACACACTTGTGGGTTTGAGTGGTGGTTCTGCACAGGGGATCACAAACGCATGCTCATTTGGATAGAAAGCACAGCATCTATGTTTAATATAAAAATATTTTTTTCACACGCACGTGTGTGTTATTTTACATTTAGGCTACAATTCATCTTCCATCTTTAGTTCTTGAACAGTTAGAGTGGATTTACAAGCTGGATTTATTTTGCCTTCACAGTGTTTATGTTACTTCCATTTACCATAAAAAAAACTCCCTCGGAAGGTTTGCTTTTCTTCCCCAGGCTTCCTCTTTATCTGACTTTTACTATTCACAAAGTAAAACTGATATATCTACATTTTCAGTATTTTTTTCCCCCAGCTGTAACTCTTCATTTGTCTTTTACAATTTAAATAACACTGTCTATCTGAGTCTAACTCAAATAGCTGCAGTTTATCTGGTAGTTATCTCTACTCCATCACTGTCATTATTCTCGTCATACTCTATTGTTCTTGATCATTAAAAGTCTGGACTGCATTATGGCATGCAGGTAAAGATTTTTTTTTTTTAATGTCCAGAATAGCTTGCTGCAAGCAGCCTGTGAACAAAAATTGAGCTAATGGGTTCCTTTTGTCCATTTCAAGAGACAAATCATTTAGAAACATGCACCATGTACACCTAATACAAACTTAAAAGTGTAATCTAAACAGGATTTTGACCCATGGTCCCTCTGCTAGACTTTGAGATGGGTAATCATGTGAGTTTATAGCTCAGGAGGTAGACCGGGTCGTTTAGGTTGATGGTTCGATTTCCTGCTCCTTCAGTCTGCAAGTACAAGTGGCCCTGGGCAAGATACTGAACCCCAATTTGCCCCTGTTGCATAAATTGTGTGAGTGGACTCTGAGTGTGTGTGTGAATGTAATACAAGGTTATTAGCCACAGAATAAGTGCTGTATGAATGTGTGCGTGACTGGGTGAATGAGGCTTGTAGTAAAAAGTGCTTTATAGGTACCAGTCTGTGCGTAACATACAAAATAAATAAAAAAAACACAGGCTTATAAGAGAGACAGTTTGACAGGTTGTAAATACTATCCGGTTATCATTGTTAAATAAACAGTTGTGATAATGCAACAGGGTTAGATATCAGGAGATTATACTTCTCATACATTGGACAAAAGGCAATGTTTTTGCCAGAATTTGATTGAAATTCACCCAATCCATGCTAAGATGATTTGCAAAACAAACAAGCAAACAAAACATGTAAACTTTGGTGGTGACTTCGGGGTTCAAGCAAAGTTGCAATTCATCAGCTGGTAATGGATGAGAAAAAATCTTGTGGTGAAGCAAGTTTTCAGACGTTTTAATAGGCACTGACCTGATAATGGTGCAAAGAGAGGAGTCAGAGGTATGGCAAAGTTAGGGTGACACATTCTCTTGCATCTGTTATTTGTTGCGATGATGCAGTTTCAACCCAAGTTGTGGATAGAAAGAGGTATTCACCATGAAGCCATGCTAAACAGAGCACAGACTCAAAAGACTATAGGATAAATAATCAAACATATCAATCAGTTCCCAATTAATTTCTCTCGACAAAATCTAAAAGTTAGCCCGAGTTATAGCTGTAGTCAAACTATTGTTTGTAGCGTGGTCCCGCATGAATGCAAACCAATCAAAATGCAGAAATCATCATAAGGGTTTTTCATTATCATTATCATTCTAGTAAACACAGCTAACATAATGTAGCACCAAGGCCACCTTGACCCACTGCATGCATCCATTAAAGACATAAAATGCGGTTATGAATATGGCAACATTTGCACACACACACACACACACACATACACACACACACACACACACACACACACACACACACACACACACACACACACACACACACACAGCCTGTCTGTCTCCACCTTGTCTTTAGACCGTCGCCAGGAAGCAGCTGGCCTGAATATCTGAGTGCCTTTAATGAATTGACATATTTTGGGTGTGAGACTTTGGTGATTAAAAGCAATAAGACTAATATTCCTGGGTTGGTTTGGAGTCAAAAGGGGATTGTCCTACGAGAGAAAGCAAGGAATGTGAGGAGAGAGAGCAATGTGCTTTGCAATGTGCAGTCTCCCAGTCCTGGCCATTACAACTCTTGGGGAATAACCCCGATTAGAGCAGAGGGAGTACAAATGAAGCTTTTAAAAAAAGGGGAAGGAGTTAGGAGAGGCATTTGTTGGTTGGTCTTAGAAGTGGAGCCCTAGACTGCTTTGGTTTGAGGTTTGTATTTCATTTAGATTGTGATGGAGGCACACTCTAGGACTCTGGGTTTGACCTTTCAAAACTAATATCTAAAACATTTCTAAAACTCATGTTAAAGCTACAGACTAAACACAGCAAGGTAATGTAGCAGTTTAAACTTACAGTACGTAGCATTTGGCTCCCATTTTCTGGCAGCAAGTAAAAAAACACTGATGACCCGTACGTTGCATGCCTATGCCAGTAATTTCTGTTGGTCCTTGCCATTGATGCATCCTTTCACTTAATGCAATTTTTCTTTTAGTTATGTGGAGCAAAAGAAACTTTTCTTGCACACTCTAGGTTTTTCCTCCATGAGCTCCACCACATTTGTTGTTGCTACACCTTACCTGATCTCCATTACGATGGTCCACTCTTTAGTTTTGGCAAACCAATCATGGCAGTTGGTAGAATGCTGATTCAATTTTATAACAACTACTCATAAAAGGCTTAAGAATTTTTCCAATTTGTATATTTGTGCACCACAGTTTTTTTTCCTTTTAAATGAACATTATCAGTTATCTTTTTTTTTTTTTTTAAATCACTGCCTTACTATCAGTTGTAAAAAACACCCATTATGCCAAGGAACATCAGACATTACGCTTTATGTCCAATATCAACTGACTGTGGATGTAAGAGTGGTAGACGAGAGTACAGCATGTCTTAATGCCATACAAAAGACTGGATTTTGCAGACTTTTTTTAATTGTATGTTGATATGCCTAGCAATTAGTGACGTGATACAACTAAAATAAATAATCCATGTTTTTCTACAAAAAATCTAAAGTTTTCTCTAACCTTAAAAATGCCACTGCTTTCATGGTTAAATAAAGGATTATTATATGCTGGCACAGGACCCAAAACAATCACTGTCATTGAAGTCAAGGTTCGCAAATTTAGTTTTTCCAAACTTGACATCGTATTGCAGTTCATTCATCTGAAAATGCCTCCAATTTAATTTAAAAGGGCAAAAAATGATATTTGGTTTGAACATCCTGCTTTCTCTCACTGTCTGTTAGCAAGGTTATGTTTTTGCAGTCAAAATAACTGAAAGGGCTCTTTGGTCTTAAAGATGTTTCCCAACCTTTCCAAGAAGCTTTTCAGCTTCCTTTGATTCATAACGTCTAGATATAATTTGAAGTGATGCAATATGTTTAAAGAATGCCTAAAGTGAACACTTTGGCAGCTAATATATAGTGCCTCAAACTGTGCCTCAAGGCATGTCTCCCAGGATATTTTCATTAAATGATCATCTTAGGTCACAGTACTTCTTCAACACATTAATGCTTTTTTTATTCGCACACTGTGCTATTACTCTGTGGAAGTAGTTTAGCTTGAAAGCTACAGTCAAGCTAAAAGTCGTGACATTAAATATTATCCTTGAAGCAAAGCTTCATTTAATTAGCCTACAAGTCGGACAGATATTTAACATGAATCACTTCCCTGACATGTATAACAGAACACGTGATGGGAGTAAGAAGGTTCAGTGCAGACATGTTGTGATTTTAAAAAAAAAAAGAAAAGGAAAAAAAAGAAGCACTTGAAACATACAGAAGGAAAAAAAATCTTTGTTTACCTCATCCAGTTGTTGCACTTAGTGGTATGAAAGCTGACAGTTGACAGTTCAGGGTGTGGAGGTTTAACTTTAACATATCATAGTTTGCAGAGTGGGAGTAACATACAATGGATAGACAGAATCATCAAAAAATACCTTCCCACATGTGCAGACAAACACACAAGTCCAAATTGAATATTATTTCAATTACATTAATAATTTTATATAGCATAAAAAAGTGCTGCTGCACATAAATAGCACATCACACAAATCAGATTTAACCTCATAATTCACAAGATCATCCCTCCTGGCTTATTTCACTTTCTCTCAGTCTGAAAACATCCTTAATTCAAACACAATATTGGACTTGCAAAGCTGCACTGGACACAAATTTGTCTATATCGTCCAAAAACATGGAAGAAATGTCTTGATTCTTCTCTTCTCCATACAGTTTTATCAATTACAGTACGTGTATGTATGCCTAGGACTCATTGACAAAGTGGGACTTTTACTGTTCTGATCGTATGCTTCATGTCACCACACGGTTACTCATTGTTTCTTACTTTTAACAAGGTCCAGCTCTGAGTGCACCATTTGTGTTTGCAAACAAACATGTTGTGTATGTGTAATACTGAGATAATGTGATGTGTGGCATTTAATGTCCCATTGTATCATCTAGAAAAATAAAAGGTGTAGCGCTATCAGTGAAATTTCAGTTAAAGTGTGCATGTAAACGCAATAGTTCTCATAATATTGTTAACAATATATGTTGTCTTCATTATAGTGCATATACTGTATGTAAGTATATATTTAGATATGAAGTTGCATTAGTATATACAGTATTATGAACTTATTTTTGTACTTATGGTATAGTTGTGAGCAAAACGCTGTCAAATAAATGCACCTATGTTGCGTTTGTTTTCACAAGCTACTTTTGACAAACACACACACGCACACACATGCACACACAGAGCCTTTAATAGTTCAATAAATTGCATCGCATGTATGTCGCACCCTACCTTTTATGTTCAGCTTTACAGGAGGTTTCACCGCCGCCTTCCAATTTTTGCCTGATTGACAACCTAAAGGTGGAATCCACTACTGCAAAGTGTTTACTCACCAAAGGCATTAAACATAGCTGTCAATTAGGAGTGGAAGTCAAGGCTCCTAATGGCCTTGTTTAGACTTTTGTGCGGACATGTATTAGCGTGTGGATGTGTGTGTGTGTGTGTGTGTGTGTGGAGTGAGACACGTGAGGATCACTATGAAATCCTGCACAACTTACTCCCCTTGATCATCCAGAGTAGTGAACATTTCACCTGACACCTTTACGAGAGGACAGGACCCTGGACTCATTTTTAACGTCCCCCCTCATTCACTTTGATGTGTTTTATTAAACACAACTGCCCCTGATTTGTACGCCTCTCTCTTTGGTCTCTCGGTTTTTCCCTGAATATTTGTAGTACTTACCTTTGACTCTGAACATCAGCAGTATTTATGGATAGGTCTTAATGGGGTGAGTTTACCATGGAGGGTTTAATAGCATCAAACAGGTTAAAATAAAAGACAGGCTAAATAAAGGCTAATGGTGCTTTTCATATTATTTTGCCTTACTTTTACATAAGACCTCAAAATTGCTATAAAAAATTAAGCGGTATTGTTCCTGATATAGCTCTATAAAGCTAAGTTCACACCTTGAAATTTCAGCTGGTTATTTTTTAGTGATTTATATGCGGTTTTTTTTTTTATTATTTCACTGTATCATGCAAGAGAATAATTGCATTACATCTATGACGCAAGAAAAAAGGCTAATTATTCTTGCTTCTGTCTGCCCATGATAGACACAAGTGGAAGTCCATGCATACTGAATCTAAAATAATATGCAAGTGTCAATTCTTCTTTTAACATTTGGGCATCTGTAGCAAATCAGTCAGCTGCCTAATAGTCTTCCTTAACATCACGTCAAATTAACACTGCAGCTCCAGTAAAACACAACCGTAAAATAGTAATTGGCTACAGTGCAACTTTAGCTTCAGCAGGTGTGTATCAGAGATAAACGCTTGAGCCATTTTGGAGGAGAAAGTGTTGATAGGAGGATAAAAGATACACAGAGCTCATGAATTATCTGCATATGCGAGCTACTTATTTGATCAGCGATAAGGGGAATGAGTCCACTTGCTCTCAAGTCTATGCTCGCATGAAGCCTATGAGCCCTGCGATAACATCAATGTAGTTTTCAATGACGACTAGTCCTTAGTAACGATCACATCCTTGTTGGTAGGCTATTTGATGGGATTATGTCTTTATTTGGTATGCAGTACATGGAACTAAAGAATATCTAGATTAGTTTAAATCATTCCCAGACACTAAAACATAGGCCTAGCCAGGCCTTTTGCTTTATGGTACTGAGCAAACCGTCTGCTTTGCCCTTGAGGATCAATATCTAGGCTGCGTCAAGGTTACCCTAGTTTCTTCCACAAATAGTCTTAATGCATGTGGACCAAAGAAGAGCTATTTCAAAAGAGTCAGGAATTCCTCTGCACAATTGCGACTAATTGTGACATAAATTCACAATCGTTTCATAAGGGGTTTCACAGCTTGAAATTTGTCATGTGCAATGGCTGCCTTGTTCCTATTTTCACCTGCCGTTGCTCTCAGTCAAACAAAGAGGAGGGGTGGAAGTTTCTTTTCATGTGTTCAAAGGTGACTGGTTGCCGAGCACTTTCTCTTTTTTTTTTTTACTGAAACAATAACACTTTTTATTGCGAACAAATGTTGACATTTGAAAGGAGCAGCAGCAGGTGACAGAAAGAAAAAGCGAGTGAGAGGCAGGGCCCCTATGTGCTCTCGAGACTGCCTCTGGTGCTATTTGACAACAGTGCCGTGTCCCTGGGGTAGCCCACCTGAGAATAAAGTATGCATTTCAATAAATCAGCTGCTAATGAAAGCATTTGGACTGAGGAAGAAACTGGCGAGGGGCTAACGTTCATGTCTTCCGTATACTGCAGCAGTCTGTTAGTGAGGTAGAGGTAAATGATAAAATATTTCAATTCACGGCACTGATGAACCAAAGAACCTAAACAAAAAAACAAAACAGTGATGGTTTCGAGAACAATCACCACTCCGTGTAACCAAAAGAGACTTTCACACCATCCTGGCAGTGTAACACTATTTACTCTTAAAGCAAAGTATGCATTTATGTCACAAAGACTTATGTTAACTTAAAAGGTGGTTTAACTGAGTTACGTTTACCCTCCACTGCTCGCATGGTAGCAGCTAAATATTATGTCCTTGGTATGGGGAGGGGTGGGGGTCCCATGACATTTGGACTGCTCCAAAGCACAAATTCCACTGGAAAATGAAGGATTAGCTTTTAGTCTAGCTGGGAGCAATGATGGAAGCCTCTTCTTAGAAGATGTCAATATTATATATTTGAGTATTTCATACCTTATATTACAATAAAGTGACAAAATATTTAAATTAACAATAATAGTAATAATAATAATAATAATAATAACTAAAGACTACCTTTTTTCTTTCTAATTTGTTCAGTTAGCTGTGTCATATAATATCCAGCCATGATGAAAAGCAGTGAAAAGCCTGTCCGATTAGGGCCCATCACACAGCCCATTGGAGCTGGCAGATGCTTAGATAGACTTTTATGGATTGCTCAATGCCGTGCCGTAATGAAGCAGGCAGTGCTGACCCATCCTGAACCAGGCTAAAAAGCTCCAGGGACGGCCCCGCTGGGAGCCCATAATGCCCGATGCGTCCCACGGCTGTATTAATCACACTGAAAAATAAATGTGTGGCAGGGAGAGGGGAGCTGGGAGAAAAATGAAATAAAATAAGCATCTCGTTTATCCCCATCAAGGTCCTGAATATGTGACCGAGGGAGATCCCCTGACCAGACGCTTTAAAAGAAAATGATTGTCCATTTAGAAAGAATGGATTGTGCAATCTGTGAGAACTCATAATCTTTATGAAAAGTGAGATTCATCAAACATCTCCCATCTGCAACTGACAAAACAAAAGAATAATGAGCAGAGAGAATTAAAAAAAAGGAATAAAAAATGCAACAGTGTTAAATACGCTTCTGTTATGAATAAAAGAAAGACTGCCAAAGATTAATGTAATAGTTGGGAAAACAGTTTAATATTTTCTCATTTGAATAATGGATATAATACCCCACCAGTATATCTTTACCAGCGAGTTTTGATTTTATTTACATTCAAAGATATAAATTAGTAAAAGTACTCCTGATAACAAGATTGGGTCGCCTTTTCCCCAAATGCGTTGCAAATAAAAACCGTCCATAATATATATATGTATATATATTTACAAAACAAACAGACGATGTCAGTTTCCCATTTCTGCAATACAACTTGCATAAATTATAGGCATCGTTTCGCCATCCTTTTAAAAAAATAAATATCAAATGTAGGCTATTCCACTTTGAAGTCCTCAAGTTCACTTCAGTTCAATTCGGTCCACTTTGCGTCCCCAAGACACCTCGGTTTTAGGCCAAATTTTAGTTTTTATTTTCACACGTAAATATATACTGAAATAATATACCGTGGCAAATAAGCAAACTAGAGGAACCTGAGAAATAACATGTAAATCACATATAATGGGAGATCTGTTTCAACCCAGCATATGTAATTGTCGTCCAAATTGCCTCAAACAAAACGGCGGAAATAATACAATAACATTCTGACAAACGTGAGCTGAAGAAAAAGTCCCAGTCTGCGTGGGGTTTAGAAAGCGGTAGCAGCTGTCATTCCGACTAAATGGTGGCACCAGATCCGATTTGGAGTAAAGGTTATGTGGGTTAAAACGTGAGGCTAAAGGGTGGCGTCCTTTGTCGTTTTATAGTCAAAGCAATTGTGACACCTACCTGCAGACCATGGAAATTAAAAAAAAAAAAAAAAAAAAACAAAAAAAAAAAAAAAAAAAAAAAAAAAAAAAAGAAAAAGAAAAAAAAAGTATCTGCTTATACTGCTACTAAAACGTCCTTAAGCTATTCGTCGGCATGTAGGAAAAGCTTTAAATGTGCGCAAGGAAAGTAACCACCACAGCTACCTAAGTGACATTTGAAGACGTGAAGTTCCACGATGACTGCACACAGCAAACAAACTCATTTGTTTGCTTTTGGCTGACCCTGTGTAATTAGAATTATTCCAGGCTGAATGATAAGGTCTTGGGCCCGCTGCGCTCGCGCACACACAGGAAACATTAAAAATAGGATTCCTGCTCAAAACTATGGCAACATTTTGTCTACTTATTGGATTCACAGGGTGCCCACTGTGTGCGTGCGTGCGTGCGTGCGCGCGCGTGCGTCTGAGCGCATGGATAAGCTTATTTAAGGCCAGTCCTTCATAGTGTTGTTTTAATGTGTATCTGTAGACGCGATCTTGTAAGTTTTGTTTGCAATTGGCTTGTGTGTTATATCCCTACTGCTTTGTAAGGCAAGATTGTTGCAAATAGAAATCCCGTCACCGGATTCTTATGATCCCATGGGATCATCGGAAAGATCAAAATATGCGTAGAATTTTTTTTTAAGGGGCGGGGGAGGGGGGTCAAT
>VUQG01014870.1:76278-91240 GCA_015106755.1 Etia nguti
TGTGTGTGTGTTAGAACTGTAATTCACGTAACTGAGTTATAATTTATTCACTTTGATATTTTGACATGAAGCAGCAATGCACCACATAACTTGTGAAGTAAATAAAAGGACCCCCCACCCCACCCCACCCTCCTTCCCATCCAACTCTGAATTGATCATGGCTTGGTCGCCGGATAATACCCCACCTTCATCCTCCGCTGAAGCCTCGCTGTTATCCAGGGTTTTTTCTGAGCGCTCCACTTCTTTCCTCTCGCCGTCCCCGTCCTCTTCGTCCTCGTCTTCGCTTTTATTCCGGGGTGCCCATGTCATCTTATTCTCCTTCTTGAGCCTCCTCCTGGCGTTTGCGAACCAAGTGGAGACCTGCGTCAGGGTCATCTTGGTGATAATTGCCAGCATGATTTTTTCTCCTTTCGTCGGATACGGGTTCTTCCTGTGCTCCTGCAGCCAGGCCTTCAAGGTGGCCGTGGCGTCCCTGGTGGCATTTTTGCGGTAAGCCGGGTCGTTGAGCTGGAAGGGGTATCCTGGGCTCCCGTAAGGGGGATAACTCAATGCCCCGGCCATGCCTGTGGTGTGCGCGTCGTATGGAGAGGACTGGATAAAAGTTGGAGGAAAAAGGAAAGAAAGAAAGAAAAAGTCAAGAGCTGAGCTGAGTTAGACTGACATTAAAAAGAATGAAAAAAAAATCGACATTAATGTGGCTTGTAAAAAGTGACTTATATAGAAAACCAACTTCCGAAAACGTTTCATAACATCACAAATGTATATATATAAACTTTACATTTTGACGAATAATAATAAATGATAAGAGTAAAATTACATGATAAGTAGCTATAACTATACGTGTTTTATTCAACAGTGTTTAAAAAAACAGTAGGCCTATAACCATTCCTTTTTGAAAAACGTGGCCAAATAAGTAAAACATGACGGGAATCAAATATAAAAGTAGTACCAGATTTTATCTTCATTTTATATCAATTATATATTATAAAGTGATTTAAATATCGTCGCAGGGTTTCGGACTGTGGTGGATTGTTTCAAATAAACAAAGCATAAATAATAAGTAATTGTTTAAGTGTTGTTATTATTATTGTTATTGTTGTTATGGTTTAACCCACTTGTCGGGTTGAATCAAAAATGAATAATTGTAAACAGGGATGCTGAACACATCGTGGGCAAAAGCAGGCCACAGAAAGCCGAGGAGTAATGGTTAACTAATGGTTAGGATCATTATCGGATTAACTAATAACAGGGCTCCCCTTTATATAGCAGTTAAGATAACAAAAAGGAAATTTTAATTTTCTTTAATCACCTATTAACCAACTCATTTCCTTTCAGTGGCTGCTTTTTGTTTATGGTGGCAGCCCCAATGTGTTAACATATCGTCTCTTTGCAGCATTAGAAATCCCATTAGCGAATCACTTGATGTGCACCTTTCCTAGAACGCTTGAGGTGCCCTGTGTCATTAACATTGCGAGTCATGCTTTTCGTGTTAAAATTTAGTTTATTTAACCAAGAATAATACCACCCCATCCATTCCAGATTTTAGTGCGTGGCTGAAGAAGAAAAGGGTCATAGTTTGTGTTATATTCGAGTTCTATGGCGCACAAAGTCGATTTTTAGAAGCCAGACGCTTAAATGGAAATCCTAGGTATTCCGTTTTACACAATTAACTGCGCAGGAAGTGTTAAGCGTCAACAAAGCCATTCCAATCTGCGGCTCACGATCAAAAATCCCATTTAAGCCAAGGGGGTCAAAGATTTTTATAGCGAGGACCCCTCTAGGAGGCCACCAGATATGAATGTATAGCCCTCAATAGAAAAGTTCCGCAACTACTTTCTGTGGAGTGAATCATGAAAAAAAACAAAAAAAAACGCAAACCGCTTTATCGGCGCTGTTCGCCTGCGACTTTAAAACGCCGACAATCGCCTTCTTTGAAGCTTTATCATAAAGAAACACATAGAAGATGTTTTACCATGTACGATGGGAATCCCGTGGTTGGATCCGTGGAGTATGACAGTGGAGTGGAGAAGCCTGCACCGGCCGAGGCGGAGAAAGCAGCTGACCCGGGATATGGGCTGAAGGCTGAGCCAGACGACGACCTCGCCAAGTCTTCGTTCCGCGGGGCGGCCAGAGCCGAGGCCCCGTAAGCCGGACATGAATACAGAGCCAGAGAGCCCGGGGGCTGGTAGAGGTAACCCTGAGGATAGGACATTGGTGAGCGCGCGTTAGGTCGCCGAATCCAAAAAGGGGGAGGAAAAAAACGCACAAGGCGGCGGACAACAGCGGCCAAAATAATAAACAATCAACTCAATAATCAGCCGTGCAAACAGTCATCAGAGAGTGAAAAATAAAAAAAAAAAGGCCTCCCTCCACTGCCCCCTTACTGGGAAAAGCCCCCCGAAAGATCTGTTAAAGTGCCCACATACAGGCAATGTGGCATGCGTCTTGATCCCCTAGCGTCCGATGTTTTTAGTACGCAGCACTATGAAGTGAGGAGTTAGGAGGGAACGAGCCAGTGGAGTTTCAGACACACAGAGCATTGGGGGAAACAGGAGCTGTCACTCTGGCTCATCTGAATATCCCATCCCCGCCCCCTTTCTGCCTGATAGAAATGGAGCCTCGGAACAAGAATCCACACGGCAAAAACGTAGCGTCCGTCCGTCCTATGAATAGACGTTTGACTTGGAATGAGGCTATTTAAAACTTTTTTTTCACCCCTTTAATGTCAGACATATCCTACAACTAAACGTTATAGTGATCTTATTGTTGGCAATGCAAATTACTAAGCCCACGCTCCGCAGTTATAGCTCATTTTCCATTTGTTTCAAGAGAAATTCACCATGATTATAAAATCGACTCACAACGTCCGTTTCAGTTTCATTATTTCAAAAATGGTTAAATCCAATTTAATTGGCTTCTTAGGCTGGGTATTTTTTCAGCACATGACATTCGCAGAAAGGGAGGTGAAACAAAAGTTCATCTGTTTTAGTGACAGTTTTTTTCTTTCCCTTGTCGTTTTATTTTGCTTTAAAACTAAGTTGATCGTGGTACATGGGGTCTGTGTGATTAAATCCGATCCAATAACAACGGAAAGGCTGAGGAGAGAGATCGAACGGGAGCGAGAGTATAAAATGGCCAGTGCTCTCCACTTGCAGCTGGTTATTTTGCCTGTAGTTCACAAGCCGACACATCCGTGAACGTATGTGGACTCCGATGTGTACGCGCTCCTCACGCAGTGCGCGCTCTGGCCTGCGGGAGGCGTACACTGCTCCCTAAGTTTCACTACTTAGCGCATCTACATGGCCTCCGCTTATTATTACAATTTCATTCATCGCCAGTAATCACATAGGCGGTTCTGGGCTGTTGTCTCTTCATCAATGGTGGTGTTTCCTCTATGCAGACACCAAGATTAACCACCAACTCCAACCCAGCTTGTTTACTTTGTCAGTGCGTTTGGGTGCTCACCTGTCCTCGTTGTAGTATATCTGTGTGCGCTTAGGCCTGTCTTCGTGCTAATTAATGCATAGTCATTTGTGATTACAGGCATTATGACCTCTGTTGGAGAAAAGAGATACAACACGCCGTGGCGACAACCTGAAACCAGTTTTGGAACAGACAGTCAAGGTGGCAGCTGTTGGGGGGAAAAAAGTGTAGCCTGAATTCTTTCAAATGAATGTGTATTCATCTAATAAGTTACTTATTCCTTTGCTCCATTGTGGGGTGGCAGTGTTGTAAAACAGTCTGTTCTGGGGGAATAATAACTGGGAAATAGTGATGTCTTGTGATCTGTTTGTACATTTATATGGGCACCAGTTTAACTTATTTCAGTTGTACCAATTCATCTATAACAGGTGCCCTGTTAGCATGTATGAATAATTTATATATAGGCCTCACATGTAATTAACATAAAATCTAAAAGAAGTATATTTTAATTAATACAATATATGTGGATATTACTACTACTGGTACTACTACCAATACTAATAAAAATAATAACAACAATCTGTCATAAATTACCCAAATTGTCCATATGTTTAATCACTAAATATATATATATATATTTTTTTTTAAAGAAAAAAGTGAACAAATCAATCACTTACACACAATGTTGCCCAAAACGTAAAACTATAACAGAAAATACTGAATATTGGTTTACAGTGCATCTACTGTATTTTCACATTTTAATACTGTTGATAACAACATATGACTATACCGTTACATACGGTTATAACATAATGTAGTCAAGTTGCCAATTGTTAATTTTAACTACATGCTGTATTATTATCATTTTTTTTCAACAGAAAATTAAATTTGATTATTCTTAAAATTGACACGACCTAACATTGTTGTCCTAAAACTCCATAGTAGCTGGACCTCTTGAACACTTTTTAAAAACTCTGTTCACAGAAATACATACAAAATAAGAGTAATATAAGTAAAGTTTTACTGTAGGTACCCTTTTTAATTGTTTCATTGTTTGAGGAAGATTTACATTGCTTTATAGCTTACAGAACTACAGATTATTTAATACATCCTTAATTATTTCATGATCTATTTGAATTTTAGAGAACAGCTTGTCTTTTTTTTCTGCACATGCAGTTGGTTTCCATGTTTCAGGCAGGAGTAATCAATCCCAGAAGAGTAAATGAGTGCTCTCAAAATAGATCGGGTCAAGATATTATTGACCAGGAGTACTGAGTGGCCCACACCAGGGGGCACTGTCTCCTCTACACACAGGGCATGGGCTAACTGTTAGTACTGTACCAACAAGTGTGTATATGTATGCATGTTCTGTGAGGGTTTATATCTGAAGGCATATACGATGGTTAAATTATATGCATGTGCATCTAAATCGTAAATGCAAGTCTGTGTCCATTTGGTATTGTGAAAGCACACTTGTTGGCTGGCTAAAGTGCATAGGTTTGTGTGTCTGTGAGAGTGTGTGTGTCTATGTGGGTGCCTGCTAAACTCCACAGTAGTGCATTCCAGGTCTCAGTTTCAGAAAGGCTCCAAAGATATTTTAGTCCCAGCTTGATAAAGATACAGGAGATGGGAATGAAGAGATTGACACATAGACAGAGCGATGAGGTAGACAGAGACAGGCAGAGAAAGACCTTATAGATCCAACAGAAATTAAATTAGTGAAGAGGAACAGAAAAGCATGAGGTCAGACAGAAGCAGAGAGGAAAATGATGTGGACTTTTCAATATGAACTGAACACATCGCCAGTTTACTTGACTGCATTATAGAAGTACCTGAACACCATTTCCACAGACCATATGCATTATTTCAAATTATTTGCATTGTTGTGATGCTGAGACCTTTACTACCTTCACTTTTACTAATAATTACAAAAGAATAATACAGAAAAAATATGTTTTTGTGTTTCTTTTTATTATTTAATACCTTTTGATTAAAAAAATATAGACTTCAATAGACTTCAGGCCTAACTAACTGATGCCTTTACAAATGATTGTGTAAATACTAAAAGCAGCTGTAATTCCTCTGCTCACTGATGATAGCCTAATATCAGGTGCCATTTTATAAGAAACCTTCTCTTCCCTTATGAATAAAAGAAACAGTTATTGATTTCCTCTCTCCCAGTATTTTCCCTCAACAAAATTTACCTTTAAATAACAATGAAGTGGCAGAGTTACTTGTAACAGTGATCACCAGCAGCTAATTCTTTTCATAGAGTAAACTGCTCAGAGTTAAACTAAATAGCTAAAGGATAAAGCCTTTATGTCATGATATTTGTTCTCAACACAAATGACTAAATTAATATTGATTTCTAATTTTTCATACACTCTTGAACCTCTGGGATATGGTTGCTGTAAACTTTATTTGTATGGTACGCAATGAAAGCAACTATTGAGGCTTGTGTTCACTAATTGTGTACATTTAGGGGCAGAGTTAGCTGCAGCTGGATAAATGAAGAAATATGGATGTATCTCCCTTACTGTAATTATCCATAGCTCTAGGTGCATGGCTGGCAGAGAAATGGACTTGTTATGTAGTCATATTGAGCTGATGTAAAATCAACTGAGTCTGGAATATAGCAGAACGATTAAAGGCAGAGTGCACTGAGTTTGTCCTCCCTGAAAAGCGGCTTTTGTCTTGTGGTCTGTCTCTTTTCGACTCATACTGGTGATTTTGTACTTTGGGCGGTCATTATTGCTCATCTAATTTTGTGTCATTTAAAAAAAGTGTGTAAATGCTCTAACAACATTTATAGTCCCAAATTTTGAAACACGTTAAAAAAGCTCAATACATTTTATTCTCTGTGGGCTGGAGAAAGAATGTTCAGTATCCCAAGCTTGCACAAAGTACAGCATATGTGTGTTTTTTATGCTCATGTTTGTGCGTGGGTGTGCACAGGAAAGCAGAAAAACTGCATTGTGATCTTTCCTTGAGCAACTTAGTTAGCTGAGCAGACTTGAGCTTTATGTGATCAAAACAACTCCTCAAAACTCCTGAGATCAGTTTTAAAAAAAAGGACAAAAAAACAAAATGCTGAAGTACACGACTTTGTTTATCTGTCAGTGTGTCACAATTTTTGAATTTTGATGCGCTACTACAGTTCATCTCCTTCCCTTTTTCTTTTTGTACATTGAGGGGGAGGGGTCAGTAAGGGAGGGGGCAACTCATGGCTGATGTGAGGGGTTGGGTGGCAGGCTGGCGACAGGCCGTCGTCTCTCTCCCCGCCTGGCATCTGCCCACTGCTGCCAACCCTCTTCTAATCAGCAGCCGTCCATGTGCTTGGCAGCAAAGGGGGTTTCAAATCAGCCCCTCGCCCCGAGTTAAAAACCCTAAGCCCTATCACTTTGTAAACGGGTACCTTTAGGGTGACTGAAACAGGGACGCCTCTGATGTGCTGAAGTGGAGAACATCGGTTGCCACGTTGCTTCAAATACATTATGCTGCTAGCGCTGTTGTTGCTGTTCTTCTTGTTTATAAGAAACAAAATCAGTAGAAAGCTCTTTCTTTATAGGTTTGATTTGTCTGACATGCTGCTAACTGACATGCATGTTGGAGGAAACTGTTCTCAGGCAGGAAAAGTGAAGAAGTAAACCGATGGGCTTGAAGTGTAATTCCTCCTGAAAAAAAGAGAAAGAAAAGCAGGGAAACAACAACTGCGCTTGTACTGAAACACAAGTCTTTATTTTGCTTTTATTTTGACATGCTGTCTGAGTTGGTAAGACATGGGGAACAATGTGGCTGCTATCTAATTCATGGGGAAAATGCCTCCCAAGTGCTGTCTTGCAAACTGCAAGAATAGAGGTTCTTCACTAAACCTTGTCTCACCAATTGAGAGTATGCAACATGAAGTAGTATACGACACAGAGTAGAACTTAAACAAGTTACAAGATGATTAAACCAAAACTGTGAGATATAAAAGTCTTCTTACTATTTGCATTTTACAAATGATCATTTCAAAGTATGTTATGTGGTCTATAAAGCGTAAAGCTACAGGGCTCATTCATCTGCAGGCTGGGGGATTTAGGTGGAATGGCTTTTGGCTTCAGAAGTAACAAACACAAAGAATGGGCTATGTGGAAGAGGAAGAAGAAAAAAAAAAGAATCCACAAATTATAGGAATTATGTGCAGCATGGGTTTCAAACACACACACATCCAGACAGACTGATTGATGAACGAAATGAGTTGCCGAAAATCAAAGGGGGAAATAAAGGGAGACACAAAGGGGGAACAATTTGAAATGGACTAACCCTCTCCAGTGGCTCTGTAGCCAAGGGTCGGGCAGATAGGGTTGCCTAGAAAGAGTCTGCTGACAGCCAGTGTCACTGGGCTTTGTAATCATTGTGCTGGACCTGATAGGGTTACTAACGGCTAATCCAGGCTGACCTTGGTTAGGTGCCCTGATTGAAGATGGCTTTGTACAGTTGGGACAGCTAACAGTATGACGGTGATGCTGACATATAATGTCTGCGTGGGGACTTGCCACCACAGCTCTTTTGTTGTGCTATCAAGTTGCAAGTCCCAGTTACACACACACACAGACACAGACACACACACACACACAAATGTTTTTCTTTGGTTTTTTTTGTTTCTCTGGTAGAAGAAAGGTGGCATTTAAATTGCCACAGGGGAGAAGGTGAAGTTGTATCTCAAAGTTCACAAGGTCAACTCTTGTGTTGGATGGTTTTTGCATGACAAATCCAACTGCGAGGAAAATTTTTGTTGTCGCCACGTAATTTGTGTGTCTGAGGTAGACATTATAAAAACATCACCACCCATCTGTGACATGTTTCTGCAGGAGTATCTCTGAGACATCCCCAGATTGATACAACAGAATTTTCTGTCCACAGAAAGAGCAGAAAAAGAAAGCGACATTTTGTATTAGGAGAAGGAAAAATGAAGAAAACACTTCATTTCCACTTGTATAACTCTGCTTTGGTGGTAACAACATGAGAAAATGATTTTTACATAAAATACCATGCATTTTTTAACAGTCACCATAATTTTATGTTGAATAAAAACACATATGAGCGATGCTACATTAAAAACTTTTTTTTAAATTCTTCATTTATAACCTTGCTGCCCACTGAATCTGTGCTTATGTAAAATAGATGTAATGTAATCTAATAAGACTGGAAGAAAACTCCAATTAATGTTAAACAACATACACATCATACACATTCACAAGCATCCATTTCACACACAGAGACACAAAAAACTCAGGCACACACACACACAAACATACACACCTTCAGGCTCCAACTGGTGTGAAGGCAGGGGAGAGAAGGCATCCTTGCCTTTCTTCCTGCCAGGGAGAGCTGTAAACGGGAATGGGATTCCCATCCCCTGGAGCCTGCTACTAATCCACAACAGGCCCACTGCTGGATTACTGGGGACATCAGCTGACATGCCAGCTAGAGCACACACGCACACAAGCAGGGCTACAAACTAATATGCACACTCACCTATACACACACAACTAGCAGACACACATCAGTGCATGAACACATGTGTGCCAACAATGCAATATGTACAGCATACACTCGCATGCATAGACAGTGGTACATGTACACACATAATCAATGCCTGGAATGCAGCTCATGGCTTTAATACATTGGCAGGACAATATAGAGATTGCCATATTTCTGCAGTCAGGAATTGGCAGTAATGGCTAAGTCTGTCCTCTATTGTCCCTGCTAGTCTGGTTGTGCATTTACGTATATGCTTGTGGAGTCCCCCACCTTGTAATTATACACATCCATCCTACATTAGGTATGGTCATAGTGAGTGTGAGTCCTCGGACTATTTTTGAACAAAGCAGAATTTTAAAGCTATGATTTTGAAATAGTAATTCACCAGATATGTATTTAGCATCTCCTGTCTTCACAACCAAAAAGAGAAATTTGATCTGTCCAAGTAACTGCATCTGGAAATCAAATTTAGAAGCTTGGTCAGGGACAAAATTTATTGTTGGTGGTGAGTAGTTTGTTCTGCTTATAGCAATCAAGCAGAAACATTATGTATAACCACAGTTAAACACTGTAACTCTGTTTCACCGCTTCATGAAAGAGATAAAATAGTTCAGTAGTGTAGGAATAACCTTTCTCAATGTAAAATTACGAAAAGAAATTTGGTGATTTCTTTAAATGTGGTAAGAATATGAGCTCCAAGCTCTCAGATGGCACAGTATTTAAAACACATCTACTTCATATATGGCTTAAATTAATGCATAGGATCATGAAAACTTTGGAAAATCATTGCGATTGTTCACAGTGTTACTCATTTACAAAGAATTTTGGGTTAATTTCAGTCTAAAGAATCACAATTCAACATTTTTGGGGTAATTTGGATTGATTTTGGTTATGCATTTCTTTGGGAGGAATCAAAAGTTGAACTCAAAAGCCAGTACTTGTGGTTATATTGGGATACATTAATGAACATGGCATGAGTGACTTGCACCTCTATTACTATACTAACTATTGCCACATTAAAACACAACAATGCAACAAAGTGTAATTTGATCTTGCTTGCTATGTCTACTGTTAATGAAACAAAGAGGTGTTGGACAGAAATGATAAAATGCTGTATAAATCTCCAGAATTCAAAAAATTGAACCAAAGTCCCCCATAAATTATGGATATGTGCGATGCTGTGGTTCACCATGATTTCTTATTTCTTTTTTGTTATCATAATAATATATATAGAAGTTAAAATATTATAAACAGTGTTGGTTACTTAAAAAAAACGAGCATACACAGTGAGAGAACTGCTAGAAATTATAAGCTCCAACATAGAAATAAGCTGTAATGCATTTCAGTGTAGTCAGGTAAATCTCAGCCACTGATTAGGTCAAGCGTGGTGGCAGTATTTGTGGTAAACACTGTTCCGCTCTGGGGGCTAAACGTTTGTGTCAGTAAAGAATAATTACACCTTTCGACACTGTATCTATCATGTTAATCTCAGTCCACAGCAGTCACTTTATTTTCTCATTTGTTTAATAGCTCACTAGCAGCTTTATTGTTTCAAAGTGCTCAATAGTAAACCTGTAAATTCTCTGTTCAACATTTGCCCCTGTGGCATTGTGGTTCACCAGCTCTGAATGCTGAAATAAAGCAAACAGTCATTGATCTGCAATCAAAGATCCAGAACAGGAGGTCATTTACATGTAGAGAAGGGGACTATTAGGGACTTTGCTGCAAGGCATGTGTGGGGTGAAATTTATTTAGCGGCGACTTACTGACACTATTGATTTACCTACATTAGGTACATGTGGGAAAAAAAGACTATTACTCTGCTACTAATACTACTAGGTGTTTTAAAATATTCTATAGTAGTTCTAGATGCTATATAAAGCTGTTTGCTACTTAGAAATAGATTTGCGTGTGTTGTTCAGTACAAAGCCAAGTTAATTATCTAGGGACGGATGGAGAGACAAGTTTTATACTATGGGCCTTGATATGAGGAAAAGGAATTAGATAGGAGGCAAATGGCTCTTGAAAATTAGGCACAACCACTTATTGGCAGTTGGTCAAGTTTGCAACTGTCCCAGGAGTCCTGAGTGCTTATGCAATGTGTTGCAGCTTCTGTTAAAATTTGATGATTAAATGGGCAAATACTTCCTAGATTTGTAGACTGAGAGCAGGCCCTGTTTATTTTATTTATTCATAGCGTGAATATGAATAATTTAATGGTCAGCAGTTTTTCTTTGAGGAGACTCATGATTGTGTGTGGCAGGCTAAAGGTTTGTGATTTTTACATTTGGCACTCTTCCACTGTATTGACAGCTGGCAGCTTCTACTGGGGCGTCTAGAGTTCCTTAAAAAGAAGTCAGTCACTAGAGGAGCTAGTAAAAGAGGTTGTCATACAGTACCAGTCAAAAGTTTGGACACACCTTCTCACTAGAGAAGGTGTGTCTCACTGAGGGCATCAAAACTATGAATGAACACATATGGAATTATGTAGTAAACAAAAAAGTGTGAAATAGCTCAAAACATGTTTTATGTTTTAGATTCTTCAAAATAGCCACCCTTTGTAGTAATTATAGAAGTAAGTAAGTAAGTAATGATGGACTGTTACACAACTGATGGTCCCAACCCCATGAAGAAGGCAAGAAATTCCACAAATTAACCCTGACAAGGCACACCTGTGAAGTGAAAACCATTTCAGGTGACTACATCATGAAGCTCATTGAGAGAAGGCCAACGGTTTGCAGCACTGTCAACAAAGCAAAGGGTGGCTACTTTGATGAATCTAAAATATAAAACATATTTTTAGTTATTTATCTTTTTTTTTCTTTGCTACACAATTTCCCATATCTTACTTCAATATATTTGATGTCTTCAATATGCATCTACAATGTATAGAGTAGTAAAAATGAAGGAAAACCATTAAATGTATGTGTGTGTGTGTGTTTGTGTATATATAGTGCAGTTGCTGTATATGTATCTTTATATCATATGGATACTGTGTTGTCTATGCTAAAGTTTAATCCTTTTTTTGAAGTATTTTCCTTCGAAAGTAGACACCTCGAAGAATGCTTGAATAAATGGTGAATGAATTATACGAACATGTTTGACATCCTAACAGATGCACTGCGTAATGAAATATTTTATTTATGTTTAAGAAAGCACAACAGCATCTCCAAGTTCTGTATGGTGACTGCTGGAATCTGTGCTTTAATTCTTCAGCAGTATTGGACACCTACATAGCAATGATGGTTCATAACTGCAAAACTCTTGTAGCACTCAGGATTCACACTGATTAAACTTTTCTTTGTGTCCCATATATGTAATTGCTATAGCTTGATTAACAATAGTGTACCCCTCCTTATGGAGGCTGCATGGGTATGAAATACGTTAGATGTTTTTCAGACAGAATACCATAGTTTGCACCTGTTGTTGTGGGCTTTGTCTTTTAAAGTTTGTTTTACTTGGCTTTCACTCTAATTTATTTAATTTCAAGATAAGATAACCTTTATTAGTCCCACGCGTGGGAAATTTGTTTTCAACAACTTTTCACTTTCGGTTTTACTTGTTCAAAATTTAAAATAAAAAAAAAATGTTTGGGTTTAATCACTGAAAGCATATATGGTTAGGTATAGGAAAAGATTGGGGTTTGGGTTAGAATATACCTCTTTGCGGCTAACTCTATATGTTGAAAAATTACTCCAACTCAGTGTTTAAATGTGTAACCATAAGGTCCTTTTCAAGCACTGATGTGAGTGGAATAGACCCAACTGACGTCTCTCTAAATCTTGTTTGTCAGACACAGTTTGACAAAACAGTGTATCTGACAGCATGTGAAGAAAATAGACTGGTCAGTACATAATAATAATAACATGCCAAATAAATGAAAAATAAATAACTACATGAACTGCACAAATTTCATGTTATATTATGGGTGCTATGATATTTAAATTTACCTACCTATCATATTCAGATAGTATGACCATATATTCTTAAGTAATGATTCCTTAACAGGCTGGTGGTATGGCAAAGAATAATGTAACAAAGACACAATCATATTGTACTATTTGTTGCTGGATGTTTGTCTCACCAATTAGGAGAAACCTAATTAACGCTATACAACAATAAAACAAAACTTGATGTAAGTTGGGTTTGAGCTAATCAGTAATCAGCAATAGATCATGTTATAACATAAGTTACATAACAAAAGTTGTTCATCTAACATTTTTTTTAGATTGACAATGGCACTCTATTATCATTTAAAATGTATCGTGTCTAACCTCAAATGATTTCACAAAAAAAAAAAAAAAAATCTTAACAGACCCACGGCTCTGTTACAATTACAACGATGTAAGTGTGTCATTTGCAAAAAACAGAATAGACAGAGAGTAACTGTTAACAGTTTCCTTTGCCCTTTTTCCCCCTCAATTTATAAGTGTCTACTCTCCCACACACAGACAAGGTCAATTGAGTTCTCCATTCTGTTATCAGTGTGGTTTTTGATGAAATTGTGCAGATAACAGAATAGGTCTAGTCAGAAAAGATGGAAGGAAACAGGAGATCAAGAGAAGCTGCTTTTCAAATAATTATGGAACCGTCGCCACATAGCAACATGGCAATTTCTAACCTTTAAAATTCCTATTCTGGCATTAATTAAACTTATCTCTGTTCATTAAAATTATGTATTTTGACTGTTTTAATTTTTTCTTCTCTCTCATGGAAATAATCCCTTCATGTCTTAATATGACTACACATATGCAAACTGGACCAAAAGATGCCTTATAGGACCACAAGTACATGCACAATAGAAGCAGCCCACACTGTCAAAGTTAGTTTTGTTAATAAGCGGGACACAAAAATAAATCAGAAAATCTGCTGTGACTGAAACCCACTGAACTATGACTAGACTGGAACTGTTTAAGCTCAGCTGCAATCACAATAAATGTATTAAAACTTGCAGTAGTGAAATAAGTTCTTGTAAAGTCAAGTAACATTATCTTCATTTTATCTGTCTCTCCTTATGTGTCCTTCACTCCCTGCATCTCTGTTTTACCATAACACACGAGATGAGAACAGAAATTAAGTAAAAGAGCACATACACAAATTGTGGGAGAAACACAGCACAGAAGAGGAGTGAAACAGCAGTAAAGAGTCTTATACTAACCTGAAATGAATCGAGCGCACACATATATTGGTCTTAGTCTTGAATAAGCTGAAAAGTTAACATGTTTTAGAATTTTATCTAAACCTTGTTACTGATTACTAGCTACTAGTTAGCTTAAGTGACTTTATCACAAAAATCCCTGAACCTGCTTTTGGAGCATTTTTAATCATTTTCTTAATGTGCACTAATTAGCTGGTGCACTGCACCCATACACCATTAGACTTTATGGATGCAGTCTGTTAACAAAGCTTTATAGCGCTAGCTGATAAATTAGCACTCCACCATATTGTCACTTCTGGCTCACAGAGTATTCTTTGTGGAAGCACCTGTGCCAACCCTAAAATTGTTATTAAAGGGGATACTATTGACCAGCTGAGGGCCAGTGTTGGAAAGGTTACTTTTAAAATGTATTCCACTACAGATTACAGAATACATGGCCCAAAATGTATTTTGTATCGTTTTCCGTTAAGTTACTCAGTGAGAGTAACGTATTCTGAATACTTTGGATTACTTAATATATTGTCATGGTTTTTACAACTACATGAATGTACTATTGCTGTGTGATTTATTACTATTACTGAAGGCTACTTGCCATACAATACCTACTAGATTTTTAAATCTTAATATAAAATGAGTAACAGTAGGGTGGACAACAGGTAAGGCTGCACCTTTTGCAGTGATCTGGTATAGAAAACTATTTCTGTATCATTAATATGTTTTCTTTTCGTCTGTTAATAATCATGTGGAACTGCACATGATTATTTGCAGCTAGCAGGTTGCTAATACGTGGAGATCCTGAAGGCTGCTCCAAAAATGATCAGATTATATTTTAAATATTTGTTCAATTCTCCTCCA
>VUQG01014871.1:0-11873 GCA_015106755.1 Etia nguti
TGGAATGGTTTAAAACAAAACATATCCATGTGTTAGAATGGCCCAGTCAAAGTCCAGATCTAAATCCAATCGAGAATCTGTGGCAAGATCTGAAAACTGCTGTTCACAAACGCTGTCCATCTAATCTGACTGAGCTGGAGCTGTTTTGCAAAGAAGAATGGGCAAGGATTTCAGTCTGTAGATGTGCAAAGCTAGTAGAGACATACCCTAAAAGACTGGCAGCTGTAATTGCAGCAAAAGGTGGTTCTACAAAGTATTGACTCAGGGGGCTGAATAATTACGCACACCCCACTTTGCAGTTATTTATTTGTAAAAAATGTTTGGACTCATGTATGATTTTCGTTCCACTTCTCACGTGTACACCACTTTGTATTGGTCTTTCACGTGGAATTCCAATAAAATTGATTCATGTTTGTGGCTGTAATGTGACAAAATGTGGAAAAGTTCAAGGGGGCCGAATACTTTTGCAAGCCACTGTATGTGAGACTGAACACAAGAGCAACAAGCAAGGCTCTAAGACAATGTTCTTCTGAGCGGCCCACACACTCTAGCAGTAATCAAAGCCAATCACAATCTCAATTTTATCTCAAAACCAACAAAAGGATAAGAAAGAACAAGTTGAAGTAAGAAGTTTTAGGTTAATAAAAACAGGGTAGGAAGAAGGAGGAAATGGTCAGGGGAAAAGATATGAAAAAAATAAGGAAGGACAGGAAAAGAGAGACATTAAAATATCTAGAATAAAAGAGGAGTGAAAAGTATAATACGTAAGGAAAAAGTAAGGAAAGAAGAAGCTGATTTGAGAAGAAAGTGAGGAGAATAAGTGAAATGCATCAAAGAAAGAAGGTGACAAACAATGCACTGTTTACCATATGTCATTCTGCTGATGTGTTGGGGATTAAAGCTTCGGTCCACATGAAAGAAGCAGCCTCATTATAAAACTCCCAACATATTGCTACCTGGTAGGCGTGTGAAGCTAACAAGCTACTGTACATCTCCCTATTTGTTGTTAATCATCTGTGCATTCCTGTAACCAACTAGCTATAAGACAACTGATCATCTCACCTCTGTCTCTCTCTCATGCATGCAAAAAGCCACCCAAACACACCTCTCCTGATCAAAACTTAATCTCTCTTCTCCAACCTAATGAGATACAATGGAAAAGAATAATTAGGATGAAAATCTATGGTGGGAAGCATATTAATAGCTTAAAAAAAAAAGTGTGCTCATTATTTCAAGACTGGAAGACAGACTCGGATCTCGCCCCGGGGCCCGCAGCTTGGGAGATAATTGGAGATTCATGATGTGATTGTGATTATTGATGAGAGAGGAGAGGGGATGGTTGGCCACTGTTAATCTTGACCCGCCTCCAACAGAGACGCTGCTGACATAAACAACAGGTGTGGACTTGCATCTTAGTGTCCATCCATGGCTTTTAATGAATACAAATTCCCAATTAGGAGAGGACACACACGCACATGCACGAACACACAAACACAGACGCTGCAGATGCAAACATAGAAAAGTGGCAGCTGCATAAACGCAACGGTGCTCCCTGTGGAGTAGAAACAAAGAATTAACAAAGGGTGAGTGAAGGTATGTAATCATTTGTCCTCGTCATCTCCAAAAGATCGACGCTGACTCTGGATAGAAAGCTTAAAATTGAAGATGTGGCTACGAGTGAGTGCAGAGATTGAGGTGACCTTGGACATGGTAGTTAGTAAAAAAAGAAGTTCACCACAAAGCGATTAAATTTAACAGAATAATCAAGCAAATGACACATTTTGGTGAACTTGTTAATCAGTGTTTATTGTCATGTTCTTACTTTTTGGATAAAAAGTTGCCAAAGTGGGCAGCTGCAATAAAGGAAGGGTGCAATAAAAGGAAAGGTGGGGAATTAAGTGAAACATTTAATGCTGCAATGAGCTCATGCTCACTATCTGCACGCATGAGGTGGGACATCATATGTGCAGGAAGAGAGAAGAGGGACACGGGGGCATTGTTTCTTATTTCCAGCATTTCCATCCAGCACACAAGCACCTTTAATTTCCTTTGCATACAACAATGACTCAACTTAACATGTAGACATACGGACATCATTAAAATTGCCTCGTTCTTTACTTCTTTATAGTTTTTTTCCAAGTGATTTTTTTTTTATATGGAAAAACAGTAAACAGAAGCGCAGCCCAATAAGGTACATTACCACTTACGGCTTTTGTCTAAAAAATAAATATAACTAAAAATCACAGGTGCAGACCCAGCTGGTTTATAATAGACCAGTGCTAAGTGCAGACTGTTCTCACTGTATCATATGGAGAAAAAAAGATTTACGAGATATTACGAGATTTACCCAGTAAATCCCAGTTTGCTCCACTGGCCAAAAATAGTCCAGGTCTGATATCAAAAACTGCAGTCTGTTATGAGGCAGATGGCCAGAGGAAACGTTTCCACATGCAGTGGTGGTGTAGTCAGACGCTCTCTTACAAACCAGGAGATACTGAACATATTACTGCAACGACAAAAAACAAACTACAAAAAACCCCAAACATGTCTTTCTTTTCTTTTTAACAGGATGAGACGTACAGCTTACACTACACATACACACAAATACATTTTTTTATACTTATAGAAACATATTTATGCAAATAATGTGTATCTACTTACAAATTATAAAAACCTGCGGTGCTCGCTTTGAAAATATGTACACACCACAATATGGGGTGATTATACCTGGCACGTTTTCTTGCTTCCTCCTCTTCCTACATTGCGCTTGTTGTTTTTCTAAGTTCTAATTAACAAAAGAATATTGTGCACAACTTACGAGGCAGAAAGCCCAAGAAGGACATTCAGCTAATCTTCTTGAAGAGCAACTTTAATTTCTTTCTGAAGACCAAAACGAATCTGCTTATTACTGCAAGAAAAAGCAGCAATTCCTGACATTGGTTATTATAGATTTTTATTTTTTAGCTTCTCTTGAACTATTAATTAGTTATAAAAAATGCTACTGCTTCTGTCTCCTGCTTAATGTTGTGTTTATGAACTCGATGATTTAATGATTGTTTGGTTCACTTCTATAATAGGAGCTGCTTTATCGTTGCAATTCTATTCCAACTACAATTTTAATCATATTTTCACATTCACACTTAATTTACTTGATCTAACAGCTGTATGACATTTAATATTTTATCTGTCCCTGTATTATAATTGTAGTGTATCTTTACAGCTGAATCTTCAGACGTGCTGAATGTTTGCAGATCTTAGTTTAAAGACATTTTCAGACTGAGTGCAAAGTAAACTTCAGGCTGGGAGCAACTTCATGTAAAATTAATGAGAAGATGTTAACTCACCCTGGGTAGCAGCAAATGAGGCAACATTTATGCGTGTTAAAAATATTTAAACTAAAGCACAAAATCTAGGCTCGTAGTGGGGCTTAATGATGAGCAGACACAGCTCTCACTTTGGCCGTACTACAAGGACATAATGGTTGTCTGCTGTTGTGAGACACTGCGGACAAAATCAAATGCTTGGGGTCGAGTGGGTTTGGGGGTGCTGGGTTTTTACTTAGGGGGCTGGAGGGAAAACAGCTGCTCCACAGAATCAGCATTGCTCTTCCTGCGTCTGGTTCAACAGTCAGCCAGAGACTTCATTCCTGCACCCTGGGAGGCAATCTTCTGATAGCTTGATAAAACCGCAGATAAAACTCACTTCACAAAAAGTTTGAAACCACCTCGAGGCTGTGCTCAACCCCTAGAAGAAAGTCAGTCACTCACCCTCCACGGCTTGTAAAACTTATTGCTACTAGGACAGGGTAGCAATTAAAGTAGACTCAGACCTTTTTGCATCTGGTTTATGACAGCTGGAGTACAAGAGGACAAATCAAGTAGAAATTGCAGGCAAATTAAAAACTACTGCAGCAAGGGATGTGGATTACTCCCATTATTAGAAGGTTTAAAAAAAGTACTCAAAGTGAACTGTGACATCATTGAGGCTGATTTTTTTTTTTTTTTAAAGGGAATAGTCAATCAAAATCATCTACTTGTGTTAAGTGATATGTAGTCAGTGACTCTGTATTAAGCCATATGCAGTCAACCAACAAGCAGCCACTGCTACTTTGATAAGGTCAAAAAAAAAAAACAATTAACAGGTTACGTGCATGTCAAAATGAAAGCCCAAACACAAAACACTGAAGGCAGGGACACCAACCTAAAGGCAAGCTTTTCATAACTCACAAAAATGTCCAGAAATCCAGAAAAACAACGTTTGGAGGGGACGAAGCACAAAGGAGAAGCTGAAGGTAACAGGACTATAAATCCATTTGGGAACAAGAGAACCAATGAGAATGGAGCATACAATCAGAAAGGAGGGACAAAGGGGCAAAAGCAGAAGGGAAAACACAATTTGCTTGTTAGGTGTCGACAAAGCGGTCCTTCGCTTTTTGTCTTTTTGAAAAGATTCAAGTCCCCAACAGCTGTGCATTGGGGGCCCAAGACCTGGAGCCAATTTTTTTTTTTAATGCTTCAGAAAAGAATGACTCGAAGATTTCAGTCACATCAAGAAATTCAAACCATGCAGCATAATCTTCATACTTCAGTTGTACATGGGGTCCTCTCAGATATTTACTGGAGGACTTAAGGGAGGTTTTATGGGTTTTTTTGCACTACAATGTGATGTGTTCAGTGTGAACAGTTTTGCACTCTCAGGATTGCAATAGAAGACACAACATCAAAACACAGTTCTGCTTTTGGTTTGCACTTCTGTTGTGTAAGTTTTGTGGATGTATCATCATTTGAATGGCAAATTTTGGAACACTCAATGCCCTTTGTTCTCCTCTCTCTCTCATTTTCAGCCTTTTCTGTTCCAGTGAGGCTTAGGTAAAATCCCTTTACCACCCTCCCTTTTCTTCTGAAAAAGGGAAAAGAAACCCTGACAGAGAAATAAAATGACCAAACAAAATAAAACAAAGTAAGACATGCCAAGGACAAGACAGGCCCTGCGGTGCCAGCCAGCCTAACAAACTGTCTCGCCACAGCCTCAATCTCCTCCATTGATTTGCTGACAGGGGATCTTTAGCCCTGAGTAAAAACAATCCATTGGGGACACCGCTTTCTGTCAGCGCTGTGCATTTTGAAATACCTTATTAAACATTTATGATCAGGCACACGTTATTACAACCACAATTCTATTAATCTAATTCATCATTTATACATCACTGGATTATCCATTCAGCTCTGCTGTCACATTATCTTTACAGACTGAATTTCAATGTGGCCTTTAAAAAGATCACTCATTTATAGGGATCGCATACTGTATATTTAAAAAATAGAACAGTGTGACATATCACATTTGATATGAGATAATTCAACAGACAGTTGAAGTGTCGCAAAAAACATTAAAGAATTAAAATGTGGGCAAACTGCAGAATAAAGGGACCTTTAGAGCCAGCAGTCATCTCCACAGTAAAGAGGATATGTTACAGCAGAGACCTGTGAACGCAAAAATTTCCCAAGAGCATCTGAGCGTTGAGCTTAAATGAAGTCCCACTGCAAAGTGAAGCATTAAAGCCTTTCAACGTAAGATGAAAGACAGACAGAGGCATGAGATGTGCTACGAGCGGCGTCGTCATCCTGCCTAACACTAGAATGTAATTGTAAAACTTCTTTGATGACTGCTGCTAATAACTATGCTATAAAATCCCATTTGGATTACATAGTCTGTCTAAACTTTATTTGTCTCAGGGAGTCTCTGGATCCTGCATTATAGGTATTTGAAAGCTTGACTAACAGCCTTCATGTCGGAATCTCCATACGCCAGGAAGTGGAAAGTGAATTTTAATGCCTCAAATCGTGGGTGCTGATGTCCATAAAGTGGACATTTATGTTCACCGGGCTTGCTGATGTGTCCCGCTTTATATCAAAAGGGGATGAAGGGTAGAAATATCTCATGTCAGAGAGTCCAGCTGTCTCTGGAGTGCTGCCCAGTGCTGTTAGTGAAAGTCTGCATTTGCCTTTTCAAGTTTGAATTGGTCTCTTCCTCTGGGGGGGTAGAAGCATCTATACCTGACACCAGAATTCAATTTAGGCACAGAGCAAGTTTCAGTCCAAGAGCTTAAAACCACACTAGTAACTATGAGGGCATACTTAGGCACAGCTGTAGCTTGAGCTACATGCTAAACTCAGCATGCAAACACACCGATGTTTTTGCATGTTCAAAAACACATAATTACACCCCACCTACACAGATAAAACACGGCCAATTTAAATCACAGTATTGTTGATAGCCCACATGTTAAATAGAACTGCAGCACATTTTGCTTGAGTAGCTGTAGCTGTTTTTTTTTTAACTAGAGTTCTCAAACTTTGACACGAGTACCAACATTTGTTTACTACACAAAACACTGAATATTGGGAAGAATATAACAGAGCTTATGATTTGATTTCTTTTGTTACAATTTACACCTAACAGTGTTGCTGTGAACTCAGCAAGTTTCAACTGAGGTGCTATAACGTGCACACGCTTGTGGTTGGAGGACAGTAAACTAAATAAACGTGTTAGAGTTTTGATAAATGTCGGAAAGGGCTGCAACTACAGTACAGCTAAATGAATGAAGATTTATTACTCACCGTGCAGCTCTGACTTTACATGTGTTCAGATTTATACACAATCAGTGTGTGGGGAAAAAAAAACTTAAACCTGGAATGTCCAATTGGGTCTAACTTCAGAGATGTTGTAGATGTACAACTGTATTTTTACCATTGAGATAGACGAGTGACAGACAAAAAAATTAAAGTTTGTGCTGAATGTAGTCAATTTCAAGACAGGTGAGGGACTGAGTACATCTCAGTCCCTCACCTCAGTCAACAAGGCACCGTCATATACTTATAAATGAATAAAGTGTTGTCATTTCAAAACAACACACCATCAGAGATGTGATGTAATGGGTAGGGAACAGTCTATAGACAATTACATAACTGAAAAGAGACAGGCACCTACATTAAAAAAATATTTCTAATATTCCAACCTGAAAGTGATGAAGCTGTGATGGAGACAAATTTTTCAAAGCAGACCGAATGGTAAATCAGATTGGCTTAATCAGAGAGGAAAGCATTTTGAAAAATGCAAATTATTTATTTGCATTTGCCTTTGATCGACTTTTTAATGGTTAGAGTCCAGGTCAATGACTCAAATTAGTAGAAGTGAGGTCTAGTGGACATCTGGCAGGTTTGATAAGCACACGAGTTAATCGAACCGGCAGCGCGTGTAATTTTAAGCCTGAAAGATCACACGCTACAGTCGTTGTGAAGGGGGAAATTAGCTCAAAGTGACCAAAACTGTATTTTTGATGTGGACTCTAGAAAGTCTTTCTGCAGGGTTAACTTGAGCATTTTTATATTGCAGGAAATCCGCAATATAAAAATATCACAGTGGAAATCTCACAGTCTAAGAATGCTAGTCTGCTCCATGGTGAACTTGATGTGTCGGTCCACCTTAGCGATCCCTTATGTGTCAGGAGTATCGAAACAGCTGAGACACATTTTCTCTAAACACTGCATCTCTGTGGCTTTCAAACCCCAAAACACGCTGCCCAAAAATGAGTCCACCCCAAGGATCGGGTCTCCCGGCACAAAAAGAGTAACATAGTGTACGCTGTTAAGTGCCAGGAGGATTGCCGTGATTTATATATCAGGGAAACCAAACAACCAAAGCAGACGGCAAAACACAGAAGAGCTACCTCGTCAGGCCAGGACTCCACAGTCTATTTACACCTACAGGCCAGTGGACACTCTTTCAACGGTGAGGATGTACACATCCTGGACAGGGTCACTTGGATGAGTGCCGAAACGTTTCTCCCACTGAAAACGCTACGTCCAGATGAACAGAATCAACTTTTTGGGATTACAGTCAATAGGTGTTGATTTGCAGCCTCATGTGCCCATTAGTTGAACCGCAGTTTTTGGCACTTTCATGTTGGTCTTATTGGTCAGTGTTTAGGGATTGCGGCTTGACAGTTAAAGGTTGGTGCACAGTTATAATTATAGTTCTTTTAAAATGTAGTTTTTGTTACTGTTAACTGCCTTGAAGTAACCTGTCAGACAAAGTCGGCACTGTCTCTTTAGCAAGCTTATAATATGTGCTGCACAAGGAAATCAAGTCTCTGCCAAACTAAAATATTGGATTTAAAATGAATCAGCTGATGCAAAAAGGAGGCTTTTAATAAATGACTTCCTCCAAACTTACCTCCATTTTTAAAGTAAAAACAAATTACAAGTTGAAAAAAATGTGTCTCTCTGTCTCAGATTGTGCTTTCTGAAGGAAACACACTGATAAAGGAAACACTGTTCTCATCCTCTCACTTCACATGCCACGCTACCTCGAAGAAGCCAGCTCCTCGCTACGAAGACAAGGATCCGTGTTTAATATTAACAAGAACAGTCAGTAAAAGGAGGAAACAAAAGATCAGAGATGCCAGATGCAGTCATTAATTGGTATTACACACTAACGCATGAGTGAGATTGACATGAAATAATTTTTAAAACTAGGGAGGATGTGTCTTGCCTGTCACCGTCCTCCACTTCATTCGTCCAGTTGTCTCCCTCCTGCAACTCTCAGCCAATTAGAGCCAGTTGAGAGACGTTGTCTGTCTGTCAGCCGCCAAAAGCTTTTCAAAAATCCCCCCAAGACTGACTCTGTGAACACAATGTGTGCATCTGTGTGTGCGTCCTATTGTTATCAGCTGCTCTCTAACTTAACAAACCCAACGCAAGATCCACAATATTACTCCCACGAGTTCACAAATCAAGATACATGCAGAGGAAAAGTCACACACACACACAGACACACACAAAATGCCAACACTGGGTTGAGCTGTCTCTCATTTTTCCAGCCTCCTCCTGCTCTCACAGACAAATGAAGTCCAAATATAGTGCAGCTGACAACACCCTTCATAGTAACCTGCTGTCAAATCACCGCAACACCCAGTAAAGAGCACATACAGCACAAACATGCATGAGCGGTGCAGTGGATAAAGTGCGTGAAATAAAATGTCTAAACTATAAAAAATACACAAGCTAAGCATTGTTTTCTCTAGAGCAGCAGTACTGGGGCTAAAAGGGGAATATATTCTAGTTGTATTTTACTGAGGATGATATGTATCTGATTCAAAAAAGACGCTGCCTGGAGGCAGAGAAAATGTGTGAATTATCAGTGTGGTGTACGGCAGCAGTGCGAATTCATCCAAGACACCAACAGATATCAAGGTGAGAGTCATACTACAATGAAAAACAATCTAATGATAAAAACTGAATTATCCAACGTCTCCATCAAGAAACGCCGTGCCTGTAAGGCTTGACAAGCTGCCTACCACCCGTTTCCCCGAAAGGACCGCACGATGTGAAACAGACGCCGTGTATTCACAACAACTACTTACCCTCACATGTGAGTGTTTGCGTGGTAACCTCACAGGTGAGAGCTTTCATTTCCCCGCTGAGGCCTTTTGAGCAGAGCCAAAAGACAGTTCTCTCAATGGAGTTTAGATGCCGTGACGAGTTGACAAAACATTTCGGAAAGCAGCGACGGTTTGTGAACATGCAGAGAAAGTACATCACTTAGCATTACTTCCTCGCCTCTAAATGTGACAGATGTCAGCGATGAGAAAGGAATGGAAGGAGGGCTTTGGAGCACTCTCCGAGCGCCTTGCGTTGTCTCTCTTTATTCAGTGGTGCGCTCCTGACTTCTATGGGAAGCAATAAAGATGTAGGGAGTGGTTTTGTGTGTGTGTGTGTGTGTGTGCCTGCCTATCTGTCCTTCTGTCTAGTAGCACGTCTGTAGCAATTTCCTGTGAAGTGTTTTGCGGAGTGAGAGGAAAGTGAAGGATGGAGTTCTTGGTCCTCTTCTCCCACTCTGTCTATTCGTCTTCATCTCATCCTACACCCTCTTTCTCTGACATTCTCTCTGAAATAAGGACCTTCAAAGCACGGAGAGATAATGCAAACACTATGAGATTACAGAGAAAGGAAGAAGCAAGAAAAAAAAGAACTGACATTAGGATGAGACTGTCAAGAAACTGGAAAACCGATATAACATTGGATGGGAATTTTATTTGTATAGCACATTTTATTGCAGGTAAATGCTATGTGCTTTACATAAAAGGAATGTGGCATATGCCTTTGATTGATTGATCATGCTCCTTAGAGCATGAGAAAAAGGAAAACATTTTTGGGTGTTTGGGAGGGGATGTCAGTCAGTTAGGCAGTGAGGTGTTTGGAGAAAATGAAGGGGTGAGAAAGGAAGCAAAAAACCCAAGAAGAAACAATGAAATTATAAAACAGACCAGCTGAGAAAATAGAATAAAAATAGGAAGCCACAAAGCCTTTTTGAGTTTATTCAACTAAAAGATGACATTCAGATTTAAGGTTATGGCCTGTTCCAGGAACACTGAGATTACCCTTTGTAAATAAATACACTACATGAAAAATACAGATCATTAATTACCTTCTTTAGTCCCTCTAGAAATTCAGTTGCTACACTACTCATTATGTGACATCTTTTTCACTTTGACGTTATGTGTTGAATTCTATCACAGAGCCGGCAGCAACATTGGTGAGAGGCAGCAGAAAGATAGCAGCAACAATTCTACTGCAGAAAAGGGCAACATTTCCTCTACAATGTTCAAGCCTGTGCAGCTCTGCTTCTCTTACCTGTTGAAAGTGAAGCGTTGCTTTTTACTTTTATAATACACTGTTTCGCCGCTGGGTCTCTTTCCTCTAGCGCTGCACTACCATTGTGGACTGGCTATAGACCAGGTTAACATAATACCTTCACTTTTATAGATGGATAGTTGTCCGCGGTCTGGGAATAGTTTGGATTTTACTGTCATGCTATAATGCATCTCCAACACATAAGATCTGTAGACTGCTAATCTACTGCTGTCCTATATCTCGCACATACTCACAATGTGACTTGATTTTTCTCCTTTTATTAAAATTGCGATCTGAAGATCTGAGCAAACACATCTGAATATGCTTTTTTGATATGATAATGATAGCAATCCAAATAAAGGGAATAAATTCAATTCAGAAAAGAAACTATCCATCCATCCATCTTCTTCCGCTTATCCAGGGCTGGGTCGCGGGGGCAGCAGCCTAAAGAGAAGCCCAGACCTCCCTCTCCCCAGCCACCTCCTCCAGCTTGTCCGGGGGAACACCAAGGTGTTCCCAGGCCAGCCGAGAGATATAATCTCTCCAGCGTGTCCTGGGTCTGCCCCGGAACCTCCTGGACATGCCCGGAACACCTCACCCAGGAGGCGCCCAGGAGGCATCCTTGTCAGATGCCTGAACCACCTCAACTGGCTCCTTTCAATGTGGAGGAGCAGCGGCTCTACTCTGAGCCCCTCCTGGATGGCTGAACTTCTCACCCTATCTCTAAGGGAGAGTCCTGCCACCCTTCAGAGGAAGCTCATTTCCGCCGCTTGTATCTGCGATCTCGTTCTTTCGGTCACTACCCACAGCTCATGACCATAGGTGAAGGTAGGGACGTAGATCAACCGGTAATTGAGAGCTTTGCTTTTATGCTCAGCTCTCTCTTCACCACGACGGACCGGTAAAGCGTCCGCATCACTGCAGCCACAGCACCAATCCGTCTGTCGATCTCCGGCTCCCTTCTCCCGTCACTCGTGAACAAGACCCCGAGATACTTAAACTCCTCCACTTGGGGCAGGAAATCATCCCCGACTTATTACCGGCTATGTGGACCAAGCTCTTGCAACGGTTGTATATGGATCGAATAGCCCGTAGCAATGGGCCAGACACCCCATACTCCCCCAGCATCTCCCACAGGACACCCCGAGGGACTTGGTCAAATGCCTTCTCCAAGTCCACAAA
>VUQG01014874.1:7111-26360 GCA_015106755.1 Etia nguti
GAAGAAAAATACAAATTAAAAAAAAAAAATAAAAAGTTTTTAAAAAAAAAAAAAAAAAAAAAAAAAAAGGTGAATCCAGTCGGCTACACTTTACTATTGAAAAACAAGTTAAACAGGAAGTGGCTAAAACAATGCCTTCCCTCCCCCGGTGCTGTCATAAAAGCCACACAGGAGCTCATACTAATGACTCGTCATCTACATTTGGATCTTTGCTAAAGAGTTTCACAATGGCCTCATAAGCAACAGGAAAGTGAAAATTAAAATGGTCTTCTTTAGTAAGGCAGGTGACCAGTTATAGCAACAAGAAACAAAGCCACATACTACGATTACGTAATGTCATTCACTGTAGTGGGTAAAAATATCAAACCGACTTACATCAACACTCAACTCGCCCCTGATGGAAGACTACAGAAGCGTAAATCTGAGGTCAAATGCCAGCACAATTAAGCTGTAAGGCTTTGCAGAAGAATGAAGCAACCAGTAATAATTTACAGTCAGTGAAGACCACCGTTTACCTGTTTTGACTGTAGCTGTCTGGTAAATGTTTAATTCACTGTGACCACACCTTCCACTCTGCACTGACACTGTGTAACCAACCGCACAGACTTCACCACTTTAAGCCATTAACCATCAAGTTGATTGACGTATTCATCAAGTTCCATGTTCACTTAATGTTAAGCGTTATGTTAAGCTGTTGTTCTTCATCACCGGAAAGTTTTAATAACAGTCCCTGACGCTGATAAGGAGTCTTTAAGCAAAAAGATCCTGTAACCTGGTCTGTGCTGGACAGCTTTTCAGACCCGGATGTAATGACTAGAAAGAGCTTTGGATGGACGATAATGAGGGCAGACGCCCACCCCAACAAAGTCACGACACCCCAGCAATAATACAGGTCACAGCAGTTTGAAAATTAATCCAAATGCAATTCTTTCTGGAAAACAAACTTTAAAAAATGCTTGATTTGACAAATATTTTGATTTATAATGTGAATTAACTTAAATAAGGACTGAAACACTGTGAATTGAGTGAGTGCATGCCCGGAAAAAGTTTAACATGTTGGTAATTAGTTGTTTTATTTGCCTGCAGAGATGATCATTACAGTATGAACATTAAATGTTAGCTGAAGCCAGGAACTGCTGAATAAACACTGTAAGCAACAGGAAGCAGCTAGCCTAACTCAACAGAATCTCCCAAAAATACACCTTTTATTTTTTTTTTTTATTTGGGTAAAGGACATGAGGCCTTGGGAGGAAGAATGGGAACACTGGAATTTTGACACTCGGTATGCAAGCACTTAGTCTTCAGTCACACAGGCTTAGAGACCAGTCAGTGACCCCCTGGCAACCTCCATTCGCTGGAGGAAAAAGTGGTCACTAACAGATTGCCACGGTCACCTGTACCTACCTGTGTCATAATTCGTGTCAGATAATTTTCCTCCATCTCACTCTAACCCTTATATCCTCTTCTGTCACAATTCTGCGCGTCCTCCTTCAGTACATACATAAACCTCCTCTCCAATCCTCCTCTTTCTTCCTGCCTTACTTAGCATCTTTGTCCCGTATATCCACTATCCTTTCTCAGCATGATTCCCAAATTTGTGCCAAACTATATTCACCACCTTGGCTAAAAGATTAAAAGACTTTATTTCAAAATAGATCCCAAATTGTTAACTTTTCCACATAATATTGTTTCCAAAGTCTTTAAAATAGAATTTTAAAAGGCCAACACTGATGCTACAGTCAAGTACAGAGGTGATATGCACTATACCTGGTCAAACAGCTGCTTCCCGGTGGTGCTGGGCTGGATGGCAAATTCCAGCTCAGCGTCCATGGTGGTGACGCGAACATTGACCTGGAGAAAAACATGAGAAAAAAAGCACGAGTTCAAATGCTGACCCAGAGACACAGACACAGAGGGGTGCTTATAGGTTGGGGGAAAAAAAAAAAAAGGTAAATCATGGTAAACTGCTGCAGAGCAGAGCTGCAGTGTGTGTGTTTATGTGTGTGTTTGGTAAGGGGGGTTTATTTGCAGAGTAAACAGAAGGGGCTCTGCTTTCTCAGAGACAGACCAGCTGATTGAAGGGAACTGTGCTGCAAAACTGGAGGTGTTATTGATTAAAATATGCAGTGACGAGTCCAACTCATGAAAGTAAGATTATATATCATAAACACAGCTCGCACCAGTTTCCCCAAGCTAATAATGGCACAATGGATGTTATTCTGGATTGTTCAGCTGAAGTAACTCCATTCACTCAGTCCTATTTAAAACTTCAGAGTCTTTCAGTTCTCTGGTTAATGACTGATCAGAGTGACTTGTGCTTACAAAAAGAGGAGGTCCATCTTACTGAAACCTGCTCTACGGGCCCAGAAGTTAATGTCCACTCACAGCCATCCACCCCAGTGATTAACGTGAAAACTGACGTCAAGTGTATCTCATAATGGAGAGAAACAGTATTCTGTATTGTATGTTTGGTTAGTAATCAGTAAGCAGGATATGAAATTCACACAAAGACCATGCAACAATGCACAAATATTTACAATGGCTGCTCTGAGGTAACCCACATACTGAACCTCTTTTCTGTGGCTATAATGTCAAACGTCTCTGGTATTTGCGGGGGTTATGAAAAGGCACAGATACTCAGGGTATTGACTGAACTTATTAATGCCCAGTGAAAATGATACAAAGAGGTTAGTGGACACAGAGTGAGGAGAGAGAAAGGCCTCCAGTGGCATCTTTCATCTCCAGTCCATTGTGAACTACACTGAGCCTCAGCGGTGAACAAACTGAATGACGCCCACTGGAAAAGGGATATCTGGGCAGGAGCAGCGACAAGTCTGGTGACTCAGAGGGCCACTGATTCCCATGAAGCTTTACGGACTGATCAACTAACTGTCACACGCAAATCCTCCAGGGAAGGCAAATCCAGTCACAGCAGTGCATGGAAAAGCACCTCACCGCTGTGCCCTTCAGGATATTGTAAGAGCACAGCAGTCAAGTCGGTGGATATTCAAAATGCCCCATTTATTGCCCCAGTCTGCTGCTGCTGTCAAGTCAGGTTAGCCAGTCGACTCACATGACATTAAAACCCAGCAGCAGCAAGGCGAACTCTGCTTTACCAACAAAATAAAAACAACGAAGCACTGAGCTCAACCCTCCAACGGCACATGTGCGTACAATTTAAAAGGTTTTGAGTCATTCACCCAATTAAGCAACTCCTACCCGCTTCAAGACACAGCTTGGTGGTTGAAGAAGGAGGGGAAGCACCGCATTTACTTTACACAGCAAAACAAAGCTCTCCTTTCAGTTGCAGTGCCCCAGTAGCCCTCCGCTATCATCAACTACATCCCAGAGGAGCCAGATGACCTACCACACAAACTGCACCAGAATCGATCAGAAATGGCTCTATTAAGTATTATTTTTCAGGTTTCTTCTGTTTAAATTACTGTTCTCTAGCGCTGACAGTTTGAGGTGTTACAGAAACAGTTACAGATGTAACAGTTACAGATGGAGCATCTAGAAGAAAAAAAACAAAAAAAACCACACACACACCCTAACCAGGAGAGAATGGAATATATGAATATGTGGAGGAGACAAGCCAGTGGAAACCACTGAGTGAGTGATATCTGATCTCAAACTAAGTTCTCCAACGGTAACTCACAATAAACTGAGGCCATTCACAGCGGTGAAGAAAACATGACACATATGCTAAAAATACACCAGGCAAGGACCCAGAGTTCCACAAAGAGCAACTTTAGTCAGAGGAAAGTCCAGCAGTTCATATTAACCGTTTATACCCCAGCCTCATATTAATACCCGACTTCAACATTTTAGTAACAGAAGCTCTATTTCCTAAACCCACTGTAACAGCACAGGTTATGCAAATCTTCACACTCCTGGAGGAAGATGCACCGCAGTGGTATATATGAAACATTAACAAGCAATCCAAGCTCTATGGCAACACAGATTATTAAGTAGTGAGAGCCAAAACATGGTAACATAACAAGTGCACATGATCAACAGTGTGCAGATTTTCCCTCATGGTCAGAATTAGATAAGACAATCAGACCCCTATCTCACTTTGATGTGGTGCACAAAGTACCTGAAATCAACTAATTTCACTCCCTTTCAATTTTTAGTCTCCTATTGCCTCCTTTCTACCTGGTTATTTCTAACCAATCACTGAAGACCAACATATCTGCCTGAATCTAAAGATGTTTTATGCTGACACTGAAGTGCAACCATACCAAAATACTAGTTTAGCAAGGGTTAAGAATGGAGTAAAAACACATTGTGATGTCAGAGAATACAGTTTCATCAGTGTGTTAATCCACCCATGGTACTCTATGGACCAAGAAACCACTGTTTCGACTGATGGGAGTGAAAAGGTCTCTACAAGCAAATGTAGAAGGCATTAAATCTGGAAGTGAAAATAAATGACCAGCCTGGATTACGGCTCACAAGTGGAATCTTTGCACAGAGCCAGGCTATTTGTCCCTTCCAGTTTCAAGTCTTTATGTTAAAGCAGTCTCCTAGATCTTCTTTATTAACCCCATCTGGACAATATGTTGTATGGTTAGACTGGGTCTGTGTGTTTTAAGGAACAGGCTGGAGGTAATTTTTAGAAAAAGATTAATTAAATTATCTTTTTCTAGTCAGGTTAGACACTCATTTGCAAGAAAGGTTACTGTAACAACAATTTGCTTTCACTATCGTTTTTCTTCCTAGAGTGCCATTTCCAAATCTAACATGAAACTGAGACCCTTTAAATTTAGAGGCCTGACTAACTTGGTTATTCCAATCTATGCATACATCACCCTTCCCAGCTCTGTATAACCACGAGTTTGTTTAACGTTCCTTTGGATGTTTCAGTGGCAAGTTTAAGAAGCTTCTCTAGGTTTAGTTAAAAAATAAAGTGGTCATCACCTCACTAGTTAAACTGTGAATAGGCTGCGGTGCATTCTTCAGTGATGACCATTCAATATTTAACCTCTGCATAATTTGCATGGCTTTACAAGAGTCTGGTACAAAGGGAGTCACCATGGCGATATACCAATAATTGACTGCAGCACAGGAAGGACGGCGAGAGAGAGAGAACAGGCCGGCTCGTTCTGTCAACATTAAACACAAGTAACTGAAGAATGAGACTTCAAGGACTTGTAACCACTTCGGGATTGGTGAATCACGCCTGGAGGGTGTTCCTGGTATGATTGAGTTATCAATTATTTAAAAGGAACAAATAGCAACAATGGGACTGGACATGAGAAGAAAACACCCATCCACGCTGAAGTTGGCCACGCCTTGTGTGGATTGTGTCACGGGGCTGTGATCCTGAGGAAAAAGGATTCTGGGAGCGCTGTGGTTTACTTTGGACAATGTGCAATTCAGAGGGGTGAACAGGAGACATCGCTGCTCGCTCAAATCTGCTCTGAGGTCCCACCCCACAGTGATAAAACACAATGCAGGAATGATTGGTATCACACCCATCATCTGAACTCTAACAGTTGAAGAGTACCTGTAGGTTTCTGTCTCAGTTTGATTCACATTTAAGGCAAGTCTGCATTTTTGATCCTTTGCTGCTTGACCGTGACTTTTACATTTTACATTTAAATTTCCTGACTGTTTCACAGCAGATGAATGGTTAGATGATTTTGGTGGATTTTTGTGAATTATTACAGATAAGAGCTGAATCTATGTATGGATCTAAGTCTATGGATTTGGCACAGATTTTTTACACCCATTTATCAGGGGGTTGGTACCATTACTAGGAGCTTATGACACCCCTGAGGCTGGGTTTGTGTCTCTCTCTGGTTTCTGAGGATCATTAGCTAAAATAAAATATACCTTCACATTTGTTCATTAGGGCTTTCCTAAATGTTTTTAGACTTAATTTTGTGTCTTTGAAATAAAAAAAATTTGTTAAATTAACACAGCAGGTGCATTTTCTTGAAGAAGAGATGAACACTACCAGCTTTAACTCTCATTTCTCAAACAAAAATGTGTGTCTAGGGGAAGAAAAAATGATTTTTGAAACCGCACAGACTGATGATTAAGAAAGAAAATCCTCAACTGACTAATAGATGATGAAATTAAAAAAGTTGAATGTAACATGAGGCTCGTCTGACTGTCACTGTGGGTTTTGTTTCCCAACTTTCCCCACCCACAGCATCGAAAGAAGAGATTTACTAAAAAAAAACAGCGTCCTGCTGACATTTACTCATGCCATGTATGAAAGACTGGGCCAATCATGAGGCCACACACTGAATTAGTCTTTAGGATAAAGTTTTTAAGAAGAAAAAAAAAAGGCCTTGTGACTTCTTCTTGGTATCATGGAAAAAAATACTCTGACATGATTTTCTAAAAAAGGCTGTTTTGTGTCAACTGGACTCCGTGTGCTGCCGCTATCAAGACAACAATGATGTCATTTCCACAGTGACGCTCATGACAACCCCAAGGCGTTTCTAAACAAACCAACAACATGTTTAATTATGCTCATCTGGGCTCCGGTCATTGTCATCCCTATATGACTCTGTTTAACAGCAACCTGTCACCATAATGACACAAATGGCACAACTGCACCTATTTTTGATACTGTTTGCCTTTTTCCCCCTTGAGATACTTTAAAACTGTGAGCTTTCTTGGCATGAGCTACTCATGCAAACAACTTAGCTTAATTTATCTTTTTGGCACTTTCTATACAGAGAAAAATATTGACATAGGCTTTAATCTAACACATTTCCATCACAAAGAGGGAGAGATACAGGACGAGCCATGTGCCACTGTGCAGTATGTAAGAGGTCGGGTGGGGCAAAGCGAGTCAGGAGTAATTGAAGGCTAAAAACCTGCTCACATATACATGGTAACTACATAAAATACAGTTTATATATGCAGCAAGTCATTTATTTTGCCAGTTTTTCACCCAACATCTATATTCAAAGATTTTTCCACCCTTATCCAGTAAGCGCATGTAGGCACAGCTAATAAAAATATAGATCTACCCACTTAAACTGCAACCACATTAAAAACTAAACACTGCTCAGGCTTATCATTCAAGAAAGAATACATGGAGAACAATAATAAAGATGTAAGACATTGAATTTTTCAATGGCATTCGCCTTTAACATAACTACTGTATTTTTACATGAACTAATAATCTCATAAAGCTCTACTGTCATTATAACAGTGTCGCTCTAACCACATTTTTATGACATAATACAAAAATAATAAAAACATTTATTTATATTTTTTTCCCCGAAGAGGATTAAACAGATTTGAGAGTGTGTTAATCGTTACCTGCTGTGATTCAGTTAATACAGTCTACCTGTCACAGAAGTAAAGAGTGAAATTATACCGAAAAATCAAAGGGGCTGCTTACCGCTTTGGGCATTTTTCTGTCCTTTTCCCGGCTTCGAGCGAGGAACTGTTAAATAAAAAAAGGAGAGACCTGTACTCCAAGCGACTGCGGCTTTCACTGCGCCTTCCTGAAAAGAGAGAAAGAAGAGAAACGAGTTTCGGCCACTTCTGCGCTACTTAAACCCGACTGAGGATAGCTCGACACTCCTGCGGACTACAGTCATCAGGATGAATCACCCTGGAAACCAACAAGCCAACGGCAGCCGGATACAACAACATAGGAAGAGGGCTTTTAAACCTTCAAATTAAGAGCAGTTGGTCTTACCATTACTTTCTAGTAATCCCGTTAAACACTGGTTAAAAAAAACCCAAAACATTAATCCGTCGATTATTTTTCATATTTATTACAATTATTATAATTATTATTACCCCTCGTAGTACTATAATAATATAAATTATCAATACCCTTCCACAAAGCAAAATAGCGAAACCTTCAGTGTATGGGGAACTTCTAAACCTAAATATTTTCATTTGGAATAACAAAAAAAAACCCATGTTTGCCTCTTCAAATAGATGCATTTATTTAATTTACAGTGATCCACTGATGGGCACTACCATGCTGCTTATCAGTGGATCACTGACACACTGTCACATAAGTGGGGTTAGGTTAAGTGTTGACTCTAAATTGGTCGTATGAGTGAATGTGTATCTGGATGGTTATCCATCTGTGTTAGCCAGCAACAGACTGATGACCTATACACATTAACGAGGTAAAATGGTGATGTTGGTTGTTTGGCTTTTTTTGATCGTCAATTCTAATCCTATTATCAAAACTAAAATTACTTTTGCAGTCCGTTCACATCGATTAGACTCACCGTCTACTCTGTAAATTTCAGCACAACAAATCCACGCATAATTCTCTTACAGCCATTTCTTGTCTTTTGACAACGAATACCAAAAATGTCGCGCTTGAAAGGTTTTATTTTGAAATGTAACACCGGATATCCTGAAATCTTGCTTTACCTTAACACTGAGTCACACAGACACCATGCAGCTTAGCTTTAGTACAGAAACACGCCTCAACCACTACCTTTAATAAACGTAATGGTCCCCACCCGTCTGTGTTTTTGGTCTTTTATTTTGAAGCCGTCATTATCTCAAAAATCCACACCCCACTTCATATTAATGGAAGTCTTTCATGCTCAATATTTGCCTGCATCGCCTCACAAAGTCGATTAAAAAGAAAGAAAAAGAGAACAGAAACAATGCTGTTTTACAGTGCATTTAGCACAAAGAGTGCTCAGCTACAGTGTGAGAAAACGGGACAAAGTGACGGCAGACAGGGAATATTTCACCGGGACTATAATGTCTGCTCTGGGTACACACCCACACCGACGGGGAAACGACTCAAGCCCAGTTTATGACACGTTCCACTTTTTTCCACTAAAAAGATTTCCTAATAAAAATACACGGTAAAAGATTTAGAAGACTAAACCGTGGGCTCTTAAACCCACGCTGTATTAATGCTCCCCTTTGTGCAGAAGCTTCATCTGCGCCGCCCTCAGCCACATCCCCATTATAATCCCAAAGACACCTGTTGTGAGATTTCCCTGCTTTGTGTAGTGCAGCACACAAAAAGTGCAAAAATAAATAAAACCAAACAAAGTGTTATTTTGCACCTCTTCCATCTCGCTTTGCTGCCGGGGTCGGTCAGCAAGACGGAGAGGTGTTGAAATAAGGTTAAAGTCTTACCCGAGATGAGACGGTGGTTTGCACGGCAGGTCCGCACGCTCCCTCTCCCTCTGCTGCTCCAGCCAGGCGCAATATGGCGCTCATACATCCCTGTGTGCCGCCTTGCAGGCTGCAGGGCAGCAGGGTCACCACTCGGGGCCCCCTGGGACCCGTAAGGGGACTCTGAGGGACTTCCCAGCAAAACTAATAGTTTCATTGATGGTTGATGAGCATTTTGGCATAGCGGGGTGTTTTCCCTTCTAGAGTGGGGAATCTTGGTGGTTTGTCACAGGTAGGGCCCACAGCTGCAACGTAAAGTGTGACAATAACAATAAATACATATAAGTATGGTGTGCAATGGCTCTTATTTAAAGTTAGTGTTAATAAATTATGCTATTTAATCTTTCTATATTTATTTCATACTGAACGGTATTGTGAGTTTTTAAATTATTTAATTATTATTTAATTTGCAGGTTTATTTTTCTACTGTGCTTATCTTTTATTACCTTAAAATAACAGCACCTAGTTAGGCCTGTTAAGGTATTTCTACTTTTAAGATAGTCAGTTATTTTCTATGTAGCCCAAATTTTCAGTGCATTATACGAAAATCGTGTAATAACATTCAATACCCACAACAAACAACATAAACTTTTATTTTTTCGGTAAGTTATCGACTTAATAAGAGCGCTGTTACTTTGGCAACTGTCTTTTAATGTTGTTTTTTAAAAAATACTTCCTCAATTTAGTGCGCAAAGACTCAGGTGTCACCTGTCCTGAGCGCGGAGTTGCATCACCGCAGAAACTTTAACACGGGAAATAGCGCTTGTCATCCGCCCTGCGCGTGCTGAACCGAGAGCTGGCGTCAGAGATGAACTGGCCAATGAGACAACGGGATTAAAATAGAGCCGTATATATCGGAGGTTAGCCCTACTTCTCACCATTATGCGAAACCAAAGAGCGAGGTGGCAGTCCCGCCTGCCCCTGCTTCTGCTGTTACCTCGCTTTCTACAACTACAGCTTCACCAGCACCATCATCATCATCATCACAACCGCTTTCTAAGCAAAGCCTACTTAAAATAGGTGTGTCTCTAACACCTGGAGGGTAGCCTGAAACCCATGAAACAAAGCTGGTACCGACACATTAGTCCTCGCTGGTTTTAAAAGCAGGAGAAATTATCAGCTGCTTTAAATAAATTTTCTGGGTGCTGGAATAATGAAGCCGAACAGTCACAGTAATGCAAAACATTCTTGAATTTCCCTTTTAGTGCACCTGAATAAACTGTTTGCAATCGGATGCCAGATGCAAATAGATAAATACACAGGGAGACTCTTTGAATGCTCCTCTTGAATATCTGGAGTTCCTTAAAACCTGTTTCACTGCCTGCTCTGCCACTGATAATCTTTTTAAGATAGCTCTCTGAACATTAGATTTTGGCTGATTTTCTTTCACTGGTATGTTGACAGCTCAGTAGCACACAGGAACTTTCTTCAGATAAGCAGTAAATGAACAATTGTACTGCAGAACTGAAAGAAAAAGCTTGCCTTCAAGGGAGAAAAATTAGGAAACCTGAAGCAGTTTACACTGAAATGTAACTAACATCAGCTTTTTAATATATATTTTCTTTTCTATATATAGGTGTATAATTGACAACTATTGCATCAAAGTCATAAGTGCAAAAAAGACATCACAGAACTACTAATCGTTGGAGCCTGACCCATATCAAACAGGCAGATGTCATTATCTTTGCTTTTTTGTGGTGCTCCCTTTATAGGTCTCCACAGAGGCTCATCTGCCTTTATCTCATCCTATCCCTCGTATCCTGTTACACCAACCCTCTGTATGTCCTCCACTACATCCATGAATCTTCTCTGAGGTCTTCCTCTTCTCCTCCTCCACCACTATATGGTCAAAACATTTCACCCTTACTTTTCTACTTTGACTACAAACCACGCAACATGAGCTGTCTCTTTGATATGCTGATTTCTAATCTTGCCCATTCCTGTAACTCCAGATGTAAATCTTAACATCTTCAATTCCAGCTCTGCCACCTCCACCTTGGCCTCCTGTCTAGTATCAGTCGATATTAGCTATTTACCGATCTATCACATCAGTCATTTGTGAACAGCCAATGAATGAAAACTTAAAAGTTAAGAAGAGCCACCCTTCAACCAAAGTATGAATGTTGACATGGCATAGTTTGTCCACCTGAGGGCAGTTATCAACTTCCCTGTTGGCAACCTGGGTTTGGAGTCGTAAACAAAACTACCAGTTCATGAAAAAAAAACTTTTATTTGTGATAAATACGATCACACACTTGTGTATAAATCTCTCTATGAATCAGATTTTTCTGGCTGTGTTTCTTCCTCGTTGAAGCGCTCAAGTCTCTTCTGGGTTACATCGTAGATCATAGCTGAAACAGACAACAGCATGGAACATGTTTCAGTCACACAGGTGCAACCCCAATCCCCGTCCGATTTGACTTCAGTGACAGCTGTAATGTTTAACACGCACCACCAGATGGTACTCACACAACGCTCACTAGAGAAACGTTTACAAGGAGTAAATGCAGGCTGCTACCCTCCTGAACCAAGTTTTTTAGCCATTTTTTTTTTTACCTATAATGTTTATTTGTCCAGTTATTATAAAGACTAATTTTAATTTCATTAGTCACCAGAACATTTAAAAACTGCACACATGGTCACCAGTTAAATCTAATTTTTTTAAAAAGGCTTCAAAAGTTGCTGACCTGGGTCTAAAATAAAGTTTTTAAAAAGCCTTTTTTCACCTGCAAGGTGTACTTCCTCCACTCTCTGTGCTGTTACAGAATCCTCAAATAGATTTCAATATGAGTGGCACGTCCCATTCTTTTCATTCCTCTGCTTTCTCTTTGAGTTGGTTTGAACTTATGAAGGACTTTGAAGTGATAAAAAAAACTGATACTAAATAAGAGCATGATTTTAGAAAATCTACAGTAATGATAAGTGGACTAGAGAAAATTATAAGCTGGAAAAAAAAATACTAAAACATAGAGGTTATTAGCAAATTTAGGTTTGCATACATCAATCCAAAAAATCTGAAAAACAGGGATGTCATCAAAAAATAAAATAAAATAACCAATGTCTCTTACTGTCAAGAATCTCTCTTGCTGTGTATCTCCTTTCCACCCTGTTCTTCACCTCGTCCATGAGCCATGGGAAGAAATTAGTCTCGATATCTGTAAATCAAAACCACAAATATGATTCATCCACATAGTTTGAGTCAATTATCTTTTCATCTAATAATAGACACAGATGTAAGGAAATGACGCTTTAGCAGCAGAGGGCAGCGACACCCTCGTGTGTCAGGTGGGTGAAAGTTGAAGAGGCCGACCTTTCTCCACGGGGTTGTAAAAGTAGCCGTGGCTTCTCAGCGAGGTAAAGACGGCAGGTAGAAGACCGGCCAAGTACTGCTGGGTGTACGCCCGAGCGGCGATCTTCTCTGCAACCTCCTTTTCTTTTCTCAGGACCTCCCTCTGCTGTGCAATTCTACGCTCCTGAGGGAGGAAGGAACCCAGATTAATCTGTTTAATCTGGCACCAAAAAAACTCACAGTCATGATGTCTGAAATCCTGAAATCCTCCACCATACCTAGCAGGTGTAAGCAGGTGTAAGCAGTGCAAAAACACTGTGAACTTTATTATTTCTAAAAATTGTCAGTGAGATCATACTCGTTTCGCTTCACTACACGAGTATGATCTCACTGAAATGAGAACATATGAATGCATAGTGACACATAAATACGACTTTTAGTACTCAAACACAGTTAATCTGCTTCATCAGCACCGTGACATTACTACCATATCAGACTTGGTTTGATGACACCGTTTCTCTGGCAACATAAGCCAACAGAAATTATTTGTGCTCCATGTGTGACTTCTTTTTTTAAAAGATGTTGAAACACCACACATATCTACAACAGCTAATCTTGGCAGGAAATAGATGTCTAAACTGTTCCCCAATTATATTCATTTTATTAGGTACACCTCGCTAATAAGGGGCAGGACCCACTTTACCTTGAGAACTGTTTTAATTCTTCATTGCATGGATTAAACGAGGTGATGGAAACACTCCTCACAGATTTTGGTCCAACTTGACATGGACCATGTTGAAATTTCTATGTTTCACCAAATTTGGACCCTACCATTAAAATTTCACAGCAGAAATCAAGATTGATCAGATGAGGCAAGTGTAGCCAGTTTCCTGGTCTTAGCTGACAGGAGTGGCACCTGGTGTGCTCTTCTGCTGCTGTAGTCCATCCGCTTTAAGGTTCATAAGGAGTGATTCTTTTGATTGCCTTCATATCCCCTCAGAGCAGTCTGGCAGTTCCATTGTTACTTCTGCCATCAACAATACATTTTCTTCAGCTTATCCAATTCAGGGTTTTGAGGGAGCTGGAGCCTGTCCCATAGGCGTAGCAGGAGCAGACCCTGGACAGGTTGCCAGTGTGTCACAGGGCTAACACAGAGAGACAGAGAACCATTCATTCATGGTCAATTTAGAATCACCAATTAACCTAACCCGTCTAAATGCTTGACTTTGGACTGTGAAGAGGAAGCTGGAGTACTTAAAGAGAACCCAGGCCGATGATGGATTGAGTTGCTGGCCTGTGACTGGCTGATTAAATATTTGCATTAATGGGAAGTGCAACAGGGGTACCTAATAAAGTGGCTGGTGAGTGTAAATATAATAGATAACAAAATGGTACTTTTAGGTGTTTGAAACTTAAAACCTGTTTAGCATAAGTCCAGTTGCATGTTTAGGGCTCACAGGCTGCAGACAGACACGTTCAGACAAAGAGAGTTTCTAGAACTTGCATACTTTCTCCTCGTTGTGTCGTCTCTCCATCTCCTGGAGCCGCTGCACCTCTGCCAGCTCATTATTTCGAAGCTCCTCGAAGGCTCTCTGCTGGGCCCTCAGACAGGCAAGCTCCTCCTCCTCCATCACCTCCAGCAGAGACTGTTCGATTGTCTTACCCACCAAGACCTCCAACACTGGCTGCACCTCAACGTCAAAGTCAAACAGCTGCAGAGGGCAATTATAAAAAAAAGTGGTGTTTTACTGTGAATTTTACAGTATTTTAAAAGTTGTTTTCATTACTATCTTACAAAGCAAAAATAAATTAGCAGCACTTTTCTTTTTCAGTTCCACAAAGCTGGGCAATTCACAGGCTACAGAATTAAAGGCAAAGACCAAAACTTGAGTCTTGATGACTGACAAGCTGATAATAAAACAGAGCAACATGGTACAAGAAAGAAAGAAAAGAAAGAAAATCAACTCCAAAATAAATAAATCAGAAAATCTGAGAAATACAAATTTATTTAAATAGTCTAAGTATTGCAAGAATAATCAAATAAAATGATGAAAAATTATAAAATAAATGAAAAAATAAAGTAAAAAATATATCAGTTAAAAAAAAGAAATCAAATACACCTTACAGCACACAATAAAAAGAAAGAATTGTCATATAATCAAATAAATAAACTTTAGTTTTCTATTTCAAAGTGATTGGCAACCTTATAAAGAGAAGTCTTAGTCTGGGTAATAGCTCCTCCAGAACAACAGAAAGCAAAATATAGGTCTAACCTTTTTTTATTAGAACTATGTTAATGCTATTAAACAAACCTTCCACTGGGACTACTTACCTCTCCCTCTTCTATCTGTGTTTCAACATCTTTGCCAGATTTGGCAGGTATGAAGAGTGGAGTTGTTGGCCTGTCCAGGAAGGGGTCAGTCTGACACTCGATGTCCGTAGTTGCAATGATATTGCTCAGTTCTTCAAGGTAGGGCTCTGAAAATTAAGCAAGCTCATTATAAACACTCCATGTTTCTGGAGTCAAAAAGAATTATTTTACCTGTGCTGAAGTTGTCTAGGGAATTATTTTACCAGTTTGTACATCAGTGTGTTTTCTGCCCTGCAGTGCTTCAGGAGTGTTGGGTCTAAGCTGCTCCCTGGCCTGTTTTCGAGCGATGGCTCGTTTCCTGTTGGCCTGTTGTCTTCGTATCTCTCCAGGGTCTGGCTGAGCTGTCTACCAGTGGCGAAAAGAGGGAAACAACTACAACCTACGCTGCACAAAGAACAGTAAAATGAATGTTTCACACTTACAGTTGGTATGATATGCTTGGCGTACGTATTTCCTCTGACAACACGACGATCATACATAATGTTTCCATAATGACGCTTTGTCCTGCAGGAAGATGACAATTCATTTTAATGCATGCAATTAGTTTCCAACTATTTCCGGCACCTATAAATGTTCACCACCTGTAAACAGCCGTTAGCTGCTGTGGATCTTTGAATATTCACGCTTGCATTTTTTAACCTCAAAGGGTAAATGCTGTTCCATGTTCTTCTAGAATTTGACAGCTGAAGCATGCAACATTTGAGATACAGTTGTGGTCTGAAGTTCACATCCACCCGTCTTGAGCAAGAACGTCATGATAATTTCAGAATTCTAATGATTTCTATAAGTAAATGTTCAGCATACATTTTCAATGACTTTAAAAAACAAGAATTGTGGGCATAACGTTTAAATTTTGGGGGGGATTTTGTCCAATCCACATAGAGTCTAAATTATACATACAGGCTGAAATATTTGCATACAGGTCCCTTAATAATTGGTTAAATGTCCCTCAACCAGTTCTTGTCAGAATTAGTAGAATTCATTTAAATCCGTTGATTTCCTCGCACACACATGGCTTGTAAGTGTAGTCCACAAATTTTCAATAGGGTTGAGGTCGGGGCTTTGGAAAAGTCATTCCAGAAGCTTAATGTGAGCATTACTTCCAAAACCAGTTTTGATTTGCGTTTAGCATTATGGTCCTGTTGGAACACCCCACTGTGACCAAGTTTCAACTATGTGGCTTTTGATTTGAAGTGAAATTGAAGAATTTGGAGGCAATCTTTCTTCATTATTTTTACTTGTACCCATGCTAGACAGCTGGTACAGCGTTCTTAGGTTTGAACCTTGGTGGTTCCTGGGTTGTTCGTGGACATCCTAACCAATTTCTTCTCATCTGAGGGTAACCTTTTAGGTCTGGAAAAGTGGTAACACATCCAAATAACTTTTACTTATATACAGTTGTCTGAACTGATGAGCCAGAAATCTGGAGTTGTATAGAGATGGCTCCAATCCTTTTTATGCTCTTTAAAAGAAACTACCAGCTGTACATAATCATGATTGTTTAGGGGAAGTTATTAGGTCTTGGCCTATTAACAATGTCGTACCTTCAGCACCACCATTTAAATCTTAAAAGATTTAATTGAGTATATGTATCGATTTGAGCCTGTGTGTATACTTTTGCACCCAATTATTGGCATTAAAGGAGTATGCTGTATAATCATTCCAACACAGAAAAAAGAACAGTTCAAAGAAATCATTAAAATCTCAAAATTACAATGCCATTCGTGACCATGACGAGAGTATTTAAACTTCTGACCACAACTGTATCTGATTTAATCAGTTTTTCAAGTAACAGGCTGCTTTAGCTCTCAGATTATTATAAACTTGTAAATTAAATATAAAGTTCAGCTACTTTTTCTTACAGTCAGTAAAGCCGCTGTAGTGGATTTTATTTCCACTGCCAATATGCTATATTTCAGGTACAGTTAACCACTTATAAGCTTGCATTTAAGACACCATGAACAACGGCACCGTACTCTTCAGTCGACGTCTCTCTGTACTTTGAGCGGTTCTCGACAGCTCTGGGGCGGCTGGAGAAGGTGTATGTTCCGCTTGGATCTCTGTGACTGTGTGAAGCAAAAGCCATCTTTCAGAAAACCCCAGAAACTCTAGCTAACAGTTAGTTAGTTAATGTCCGTGTTTAGGCCTGACAACAAACGGTAACCAAGAGGCTACAAACTGTGGTAGCAACCGTCTCCAGGAAGTGAACCATACAAGGTCCGTTGACTCACTTCTTTTTTTTTTCGGTTTTCGCTCTCCAGTAATACAGACGTAAATGTAATAAAACCAAAGAGCCGGCTTTTAAAATTAGCCCTCTGACATAAACGACAAATTCTGTTTAGAATTAAACATAAAATAAACTCGAAATATTTACTTGTTCGATGTGCATGTGCATGATTTCCAAATAGACTTTGACTCGAGGCTCCAAAATTTTTTTAAAAATTTGTCGTTTTTAAAGTCAAATTTGTCATATATAAAATATTCTCTTGGCTGTCCCCTTTATGCATCACACATCTGATTAGATGTATCAGACGTCACAGACAACACTGTGGTTGGGCTCATCTCTGATGGGGATGAGACAGCGTACAGGGTGGAGGTAGAGAACATGTCCCGCTGGTGCTCAGAAAATAACCTGAACTTGAACATCCTTAAAACAAAGGAACTCATGATGGACTTCAGGAGGCACTGACATGTCCACTCTCCTCTCGTTATAAAAGGAGAACAGGTGGAATCTGTCTCCGCCTTCAGTTTTCTGGTCACCCACATCTCTGCTGATCTCACCTGGACCCAGAACACCAACGCCCTGGTAAAGAAGGCACAAGAGCAGCTGTCTTATATGGAGGGTCCAGCATCCTGAGGCTCTACAAGGAATAAAAAATTCCAGAGGATGAAACAAGAAGCATGCATGAATACATCAGTAAAATTACCCCCAAAATTTGAACTTGTACAAGAATGCTTCAAGCAGCTGAAGACAGATGCCAGATGGTGATAAGGAACAGGAGGAGGAAGAAGTAGTAGTAGTAGTCAGGGAAGTCCCTCCATGGGATGTTTTATTGGCCAGTAGAGGAAATGGCTCACATCAAGAAATCCTGGCAACTAATAGAATAGCAGCGCATGCTCTAATCACCAGATCCATGAAGGCAGGAGTCTACCCTAGCATTGCAGGTTGTGCAAAGACAGTTCAGTAGTCTGTAGCACGGTGTAAGATTCAAACTGGGCCAGGGAACACTGGAGGCACAGCCAAGTGGCTGAGATGGAGTACAGGAACATCTGTGCAGATGGGACACAACCCTGAAAGTAGCTGAGAAACACAGGGCTAATATCCTGTGGGACATCAAGATATAGTAAGAGAAGTACCGTATACCCACCAACCAGATGCAGTGGTGGCTGACAGGCAGCAAGAAGACAGTGGTTGTGATAGTTGAGGCAATACCAGACATCCTGTAGCAGACCAGAGTTTGAAGACATGTGATAGGATGTTTTTGAACTTTAACCTTTTTTTTTTTTCCAGCTTTAAGATCATTTTCATGTCACATGGTCATGTGGTCTAATAAGTTGAAAGTGTATGTCTTATTATATCGTCTGTCATTTTTATAGGTTTCAGCTGAGTATGTGTTGCAAGTATAGGTCTTGTGAAAGTCACAAGTAAAACATAAAGTCAGCAGTTTGTTAGTGCCAAGTATGCAGCTCATAAAAATGAAAAGAAAACTTTGAAAAAGACATCAGATCTCAATGTAAAAAACGACAACAGAAAAAACATGTGGACTCAGCAATGTGTTGGAAATGAAAGGATTCTGGACTAACTGCACCAGTGTAGGGTCTGATAAGGATTTCATCCTGATACCTAATGGGAGTCAGGGTGCCGTTGCCTGCCTGTAGATGTCTGTGCATCCCTCTATGGATGTGCCTCCCCAAGATCAGCCTTGACACACCACCAAACCTGTCACGCTGAAAGATGTTTCTGGCAGCACAACATTCTCCAGGACGAGTCTGCTCTCATCTGTGAAAAGCACAGACCTGCCAATTCTAGTATTCTATAGCTACTCCCAGCCAGGCACCACGGTGCAGGGCAGTGAGTACAGGGGTCACTACAAAACGTCAGTCCCTCATGTCACAATTGTGAAATCTGTTTCTAAATGTTTCCTCAGAGACATTCAAGCCACCAGTTGCCTGCTTGGGGTCACTTTGTAGCTTTGGCAGTGCTCATCATGTTCCTCCTTGCACAAAGCAAATACCGGTCCTGCTGATGAGTTGAGGACCTTCTACAGCCCTGTCCAGCTCTCTTAGAGTAACTGCCTGTCTCCTGGAATCTCTTCCATGCTCTTGAGACTGTGCTGAGAGACACAGCAAGCCTTCTGGCAATGGCACGTATTGCTGAGCTGGACTACCTGTGCAACATCTGTAGGGTCCAGATATTGCCTCATGCTGCCAGCAGTGACAATGACCCT
>VUQG01014874.1:26380-67424 GCA_015106755.1 Etia nguti
AGCCAAATGCAAAACTAGTAAAAAAAAAAAAAAAAAGTCAGAAAAGATGAGAAGGGGTAAAAATGCCAGTGACCGCCACCTGCAAAACTGTTCCTGTTTCAGGGATTGTCTCATTGAGGCCTCTGTTGTTAATTTCATGAACACCGAAGCAGCTGAACCTGATTAACAAACCCCTCTGCTACTTAACTGACCAGCTCAAAATCCCAGAAGTTTAACTGACTTGATATGTTGTGATTAAAAAGCGATGCATTATTTTTTTAACAGTGTATGTAAGTAACTGTACTTCTTCGGGTCTTTGTCAAACTGCTTTTATTCCTATGATGATTGTACGTTGTCCCAGATCTGAGCTAAATTAAATCATGCCTGAACTAAATTCCTGAGACTAAAGAGAAGAGGATTCATCCCTTAACTTTCTGTCTGTGTACGTGCTCTTATTCTTTACCTTGATTGTTGCCATGTTATTTTTTTTGCCATTAAAAATGCTTCTACTGAACTTTCTACTAGAACGATTTTTCTTTAATCTTTCAATTCTTGCTGTGATCAAAACCTCCGTCTCAAAGTCAAGACTGAACTGCCAGTTTCAGACAAACAGATATGCAGAAAAAGCTTTTCAGCCCATAAACAGTCTATTAATGTCAAAAACAAACCCAGTATTCTAAGCACCTGCCAGAATCTTACAACATATCAGAAATTCTGAGAATAACCTTCTGATGCAAAAACGACTTCCTGCACACAAAAAAAAAGCCAAAAGGTGACGGTGTCATCCTGCATCTTTTTTTTTTTTTTGCATTTAGAGACATCTCTTAGCTCTATACAAGGTAAGAGTTTCTCCAAAAGTTAGTATTGATAGTAAACATACACAGAGTTTCAATGTCTGGCTCCAGATGTGAGCAGTGGTGCAAACTTGACACCTCTGTGGTGCTTCTTCACACTATTGCAGCTTAAAAAGAAACAAAACAAAACAAAACAAGCAAACAAAAAAAGCAGTACACTTGAAAACAGATTTGTTTTTACCCACAGCTAACACTTAACCCTGGCCCACATGAGTGTCTTAGTAAAAAGCAGAAACTCAGCTCAAGATGATGCTCAACCACAGAGAGTTTTCAGAGCTTTATAAAAAAAAAAAAAAAAAGTCTGAACGTGTCAGAGAAAAATAGGGCACAGGAACTGACACCAGACTCTGTGTGGAAGGAGGACAAAGGTGAGAGTTCTGTGGTGAGATGTAGCACTTTTCTTCGTTTCCGTATCGATGATTTAATTATGCCTTTCTTTGTCCATTTTGTTACATAACAGGCAAAATGTTTAAATATCCAAACAAGGGTTCATTGTGCAACATTTTCATGAAAACTGCACACAAACAGCTAAATGGAATCTAATTGGTGCAAGTGCAACCCCCTGCTGGAACTGCATCATGTGTTTTGGGTCTAAAAAAAAGGAATAATGAACCTTAATGTCTATTCAGGTGGGGAGTTGAGGGTGGGGGGGTCTGTGTTGGTAACATCCTCCTACCACAGTGTATTGTTTATGCCTCAGCTGCCACAAATCATTAAAATCATTACACATTATTAAAGGGCAAACCTTGCAGATTGCCACTCTGTTAGTTTCTTCTCATTAGTCTTGACTGACAGCCATGATATTATGTAATCAGCAGGGCATGCTTCCACACATTCATTCTTTTTTCAGTACAGTAATGGACTCACAACATAATCTTTTGTACATTTGATTTGAGACTTCAACCCCACTGCGAGCCTGGATTTGGATGAGCAGAACAAAAGGACAAGCCTAAATGTGTTGTGCCTAACATCGGTGACGACACACACAGAAGGCGGTTGTGGGTGGGGGGTGGGGGGCTTCTAGGTCTGTCAACATGCTGTCATGCCCCCAAGCCTACACAGAAAGTGGTAAACCAGTGTCAAGGAAAGTAGTAAAACCTGCGGCAGGTAATTACTGTAAATGAAAAACAAATCTCCAGCATGCTTATTGATGAGTGTGGGATGGAAAACCATTACAAGTAAAAGCAATCCAATATAAGACTGTGTATTGAGACTGTCTATTGAAACCTGCAGTCAAACAGTGTTAGAATAATAAGAAAAATAAAGTTTTATTTGTACAGAATTTTTCAAAACATGACTGTAAAGTGCTTTACAGACCCAAGCCACGCCAGTTTGTGTTGCTGATCCAATTCAGGGCTGTTATCAGGAACCTATCCCTGCTATCACTGGGAGAGAGGCGGGATATACTCTGGACAGGTCACAGGGCTAAGACAAACAAGCATTCACACTCATACTTACACCTTAGTTAATCTGACATGCTTGTCTTTGCTCTGTGAGAGGAAGCTGGTGATTCCAGAGAGGACCCACACATACATGGAAAACAGTCTCCAGCAGGCCAATAATTTCAACCTTCTTGATAGATGAATTTATGAAAGTTCTGGTCCAGCATCCTGCCCAACGATATTTTGAGATGCAGACTGGAGGAGCCAGGGACTGAAACACCAGCCGTGCAATGAGTAGATTACATCTGGAGCCACAACCACTCCTTAGGTCACTTCTTCTTCTTTGGTGACTAGCAGATTGCCACGGTCACCTGTGGTTTGCATGGAAGGCATTTACTGGTCGTGAAGTGAAATCAGTAGTGAAAAAGTGAGATGCAACACAGAAATAGAGAACCTTTGTCTTCAAAGTAAAAGTTGTGTTGTATTGCTGCCATTAGCATGTGTCATAAGTATGACTTTTGGATCTAGAAAAAAATCTAATGTTTTCCACTATCTACAGGCACTCTTCTTCCAGCTGCTCCCTTTCCTGGCCACCACAGTGGATCATGTGCTTCCAGCTCATCCCTGATCCGATATCTCATTCTTGACTATCAGCATGTTTGATTTAGTGAAGATTTTAGCCTTGCTGACGCAGCCGGTGCCATTTATCCAGGCTTGGGACCGGCAGAGAGAGTACACTGACTTGCTGAATAGAATAATAAATAAATAAATTAGTTATAAAATTAAATAAATAGGGCTATAAAGAAAAAGAGTGGGAATAAGAAGTGTTTTTATAGAAAATCTTTTTTGTAAAAATTGGTTTTAATGGCAAATTTTGGGGAAAAAAATAACAAAAAGTCTCGTAACATGTAATGCTTCAGTTACTGGAGGGTACTCCAGTGAGGCCCCTGTAAAGGGTTAAAAGTAGATACTGAGTTTGCTAACCTCAGTCTTCTTGTAAAGCGCGCTACAGCTGCGGGGCTCTAACAGAAAACGTCTTTACAGTGGCTTCTGTAAAGAGGTGGGCTGTGGGAACAGTTAGGGGGGCTCTGACGTTGGTTCATGAGGTCTGAGTAGATCTATAATGTAGGCTGGAGTGAGGCCATGTCATTTAGAGCCAGGTGAAGGTGGGAGATTTACTTTTGGCAGAGACCAGAGTATTGGGAATAGCCTAAATGTGATAAGATGAAGGCATGGAGGGCATTTACAATGTCTGCTTCAGATAGAAAATATTTCTTTTAACCTTTTTATGACAAGTGATCATTTGTATGTCAAAAACAGAGCTGAGAGTCAAAGATTACACCCAAGATACAAGCAAAGGACAGATATGACCTGTTCATTAGTGTATAGTCTATTTTTCCAGAGTAAGAGTATCCCACATACAGAAAAGATCCATGACACATGGACTAGTTTGTTTGTTTTTTTAACCTGTGGATAGGATATTCATGAAACTTTATTTTCAATCACAGATATATCAGATTAGGTGTAATAAGTCTAATCACGGTGGGGTGGGGCAGTGGTTAGCACTGTTGCCTCACAGCAAGAAGGTCCTGAGTTTGAATCCACTAACTGGCCAGAGGCTTTCTGTGTGGAGTTGCATACAGAAAGTTCTCCCCATGTTTGCGTGGGTTCTTGCTGTGTACTCCGGCTTCTGCCCACAGTCCAAAGACATGCACGTAGTGGGGTAAGGTTAATTGGTGATTCTAAATTGCCCATAGGTGTGAATATGAGTGCAAATGGTTGTTTGTCTCTCTTCGTGTTAGCCCTGGGTTAGACTGGCCACCTCTCAAGGGTATACCCTGCTTCTCGCCCTATGGCTCCAGCCATCCCTGCAACCCTGATTTGGATAAGAGAAAGATTATCCAATGTCAACCAGTTGAAGAATTATTTAAGAACAGGTTGATGTTTTCATGTGCTGTAACTCTTCCTTCCTTCTTCACAAGTTTAGATTGGCCGAAACTAGAAAGTAATTTGTCAATCAGACTGAAATGTCTCAACAACTACAGGATGACAGGCTTTCATAAGATCAAGAGGACAAAAGCTCCGAACTGATCCTCTGATTTTTTCAGATTTTTCCAAAACAAGACCAAAAGCCTGCAAAAACTAAAAACGCTCCCATGAGCCTCTGCTGTACTCATGTTAAGTGCTGAGTAGAAACACTGCTTGCAACACTGTAAACCGTGGCGATTGCATGCTGATGTTAGCATTTACCTCAAAGCAGTACAGCCTCGCGCGCACTATTTTCTGACCTTTTAAAGACAAAAAAACCCCCAAGTGACCAACTGCTGAACAAATTTATCCACAACGCCGTGCTAGTGACTGTCAGCTTCCTCCACAGTAGAGTTTAAAAAACTGACTTTTAAAACGAGGATAACATATTTCTTTCATTGCAACTCAAAAGATTTCTTTTGCATAAGTGTTCGTTATCAAACCTTTTGATGTTGCTTATCAGCGTCTTAGGTTGGGGGTTTGGAAATAACCTGCAACAGAGCCACCGTGTTTTTATGTGGAGATCCTTCAACAGATACCCCATGAAAGAAAAAAAGAAAACTATAAACTGAGGTCTACATTTTGGAAGAATTTTGAAACAGATGAACGTGCAAAGAATGTGCAGAGTTGGACTGTCGGAGAGGTACTATTAGAGCTCTGGTTGTTTTTGAGGCTTGTGGCTGTGTTGTATTACGCAAGTTCTTCCTGTTTTTGTTCTCCATTTGCTAAAAGATAATAGATTAAACAATTCTCTCTTACATATGACACAGGAGTCAATGTGAATGTCTACAGCATATGGTTGCTGTTGAGTTTTGTTTTTCTGTGCCTTTCCTATGGAAATGGGTAATAATAAGTACTTGCAGGACACTAATGTCATGGTCCTCCTTTGTTTTGAGCTACCTTCTCACTTTCTCTCTGTCTTTGCTTTTCTATTTATCTTACCTTTCTTCTTCTATCACTGATTTTGTCCTGGAGAAAGAACCCTGCCTGCTCCGCTCTCGCCCCCACAAACCTGCAGATATCAGAGAGCACTTACCTGAGCTCAAACCTGTGGAGAAATGGAGAATCCTCGCCTGGGTCAGTGCCAGTGAAAAGCCACAAAAAGTTACCTGTATTAACACCGGCCTGAACTTTGTGGTACCCGGAATACATGTGAAGAAAAGAAGGGACTCAGAATCCTTTGCATGAATAATAATCTCCTGAACTGTGGCACATGCTTAGCTTTTGTTAACCTGAAAGCATTCATTAGTGCAGTTTAGTCTGGAAAAACTCTGACACCTAATGTTGGTGGGGAACTGTTGTAGCTGACCCCTCCAAAGTGAACATGCACTTTTTGAGTTCTTCACCTGTGGAAGGAGGCTTCTGCCCATCAGCTTTCTCCTATCGCTGTCTTATTTTCTTCATACATGCATATTTTTCATGCACGGTTTACATTTTGCACACCCCCACATTTTTACTGAGCAGTTCTATCGTCACATATATATTTTTAACTTTTTTATTTGCACAAGTTGCATTAATCTGGTTTCTATAGTTTTTATATTTGACACTGAACGTCAAAATACTGACACCAGTTCTTTGCATGCATGCACTTGCTTGTCAATAAAGCAGATTCTGATGTCTGTGCAAGCATTGTGGCACGGTGTCGCGTTTTTGTGTGTCTGTCTTGGTGTTCACTATACAGCTGGATAAATCAGGCTCACTTTCAGTCAGTTTAAATTTGGAAAATTAGACAAGAAAATCAGCTCGTTAAGGAAGGAAAGAGTGTGTTAACACCAGGTAGAAAGGAGGAAGAAGAGGTGGCATCAGCTCATCTGCAGTCACAGACAAGAGGAACAGCAATTCGCAGAAAAACCAAATCCGCCCATGTGACAGAATCTGGTTTCCTTCAGCTTTAGCATATGTGCCAGAACACGCTGTTCTCTCAATGAAGCCTGTTAGCACGTTATGCAACATGTCTAGAAAAGAGAACTTGAGCCAAAGTAGTCACTCTCCTCCTTTGTGTCATTACAGGCATTTGTGAAGGTCACAGATAGACAGAGAGGAACTTCTTTAGTTTGTAACTGTTTTTATTGCATTCTTATATTTTTTCACTTTGTTACTTAAAACTGTTTAAGAAGACGTTTTATGGCACCAAAACACTCATTGATAAAGATTACATACATTGCTAGCTTACTTTATGTACAATTCAGCATACAAATACAAAAAAAAGGACTATCCGAAAAGTGCTTTAATGTAGTGGAAGAAGAAGAAATATGCAAAGTGAATTAGATTCACAAAAAGCAAACAAACAAACACACAAAAACCATAGTGAACATATATTAAACTATACTGTAAATATCACCATAACAAACAACACTTCAGACGAAACATAGAAATTCGTAGCATATTTTCTCCACAGCAAACTGTGTTCATAGCTTCATTGTGATAGACTAAATATCTATCATCATAACTACACAGAAGTTAATACTTGTACTCTTAACAGTACTACTGAGAATGTGCAGCCATAAAGGCGTCACATAGCTGACATTTATCCAAAGTGAAACAGTGAACGATAAAAACACTGGACTTTGTGCACAAGCTTGGGTCGCTGACTGGTCGTTTCAGCTTTGCTCCCAGTAATTCATGCCTGCGAATTATTTCTGTCTACAATACTTGCAGATTGTGACAAAATCCAATCTGCAGAGCAGATATTAAGTCAATCAAACGTAAGACTCCTTTGCATAGGAAAGTTCCTCAAACACAGGCTGGCTGCATCTCCGTGACACGACATCGTGCTGACGCGTAGACACAGACTCAGACATGGCTCTCTGGCGGAAAGGCTGCCGTAGGTTGACAATGTCTGCTTCCTGGGCCATGCAGTCCTGAATTTGGATGCATTGAGGCTTAGAGTCATAATTTACAGAGGATGGACGAGACCTGCTCCTCATTTCCTTTACAGTCAATGAGCGATACTGTGGGGGGGGACCCACATTCTGCACCGCCTGTTCGTATGATGGAGGGCTGCAGGGCTGCCTGCTGTCCACATGCTTGAACACTTCAATCGCAGACAGAGGGCGTGGTCTGTCCACAGGCTCGGCCAGTGGATCAGCTTCGCTCTGTAAGTCCTCCTGGAGGGTTTCACAGGGGAAGGCGTTTTCCTTCTGTGAGTCTCTTTTCTGGCTGCTTCTGCTAAAGGCTCCTAAGCTCCTGGTCCTCATTAAGACTTTAGTGGCAACTCTCATGGACTGAGAGCGCTTCCTTTCTTCTGGTTTGGAAATCTCCTGCTGTCCCTTAACAGCCACTGAAGGCTGGCTGCTGGCGTTTGCCTTCCTCGAGCATCCTGGTGACACCATTGGGGAACTGGTGAAAACAGAGCTCTCTGAATGGTTAGAGGTAGTGCTGTCGAGGGAAGAGCAAGAACAGTCTTTGCCCATGAAAGGCTGCAGATCCCCATTGGAGCTGTTGTTCAATTTTGAGAAAGGCAAAGCTGGCCTGGCTACGTTACGGCCTCTGAGCAAGAAGGAGTCATCCGAAATCTGCTTTTTCAGAGGCTGCTCGCCAAAGTCTGCCTTCTCTGTGGAGCAGTCCTCGTGGCTCCTGGCGTGGTTGCACAGGCCCTTGAGATCATCCGAGAGGAGGATGATGGGCTCGGAGCACCGGCGGTTGAATTCCGGCTTTGTGTTGAAGACAGCATCGGACCAAGAAGAGGTGGTCGTGCTGGGGCTGGGCGATGAGGATGAAGAAGTAGAGCCATATTCTGTAGACGTGGACATGATATTCTCTCCCACCTCTGCATCTCCATCTGGGTCGGTGCTATCATACGCAGAGTCCTGATGCTGGGAGGAGACAGAGTCTGTCGAGCGAGAAAAGGAAGACATGATTAGAATCCATTTATTCTCATTTAACTCTGTAAACTAGGCCCATAAAGGTCTCTCAGCGTTATTGGGGGCTTTATTTGCTAATTAATTTACCTTCATCGGTGTCCAGCAAGACTCTGGTATTCTCTCCAAGAATGTCACAGTTCTCAATCAGGAACTGAGTAAGATCTGTCACCTGCAGAGAATCACACAAAGACAAGCAAACGTAAGTAAAATGAATAACAACAAAGTCAAGTGAAAATGAAATAAGGGATTCTGTAGAAAGATTCACTGCTTCACTTGGTCCAAATAGTTTGTTTGTTATTAGTATCTAAGTATGTGCTAGTGCACTCCCACTTATGAAACCGCTTGAGGTTTTTTGCACCGTGAGCCGCGAGGCTTCAAAGCGCTCAAAGCGAGAAAGTAAATTCATATCACAACTTTTTACCTTTTGCATCTTCTCCTTCTGCTCCTCCAGCGGGGTGTCATCCAGCTGCAGCAGCGTGGGGCCGATGCACACCGCCAGATTGTAGGCATCCATCTTGTTGATGTCTGCGCTCTCCAGGATGTGATGGAAGACGCAGATCAGATGCTGCAGGAGGAGTCTGTTCAGCCCGGGGAGATCATCTACCACCCTAGTTCACGGGCAGCAAAAAAAAAAGGGGAAGCAGGAAGGAAAAAAAAAAACATGAGGGTTAGCTTGCCGCTCTTTTTTTTTTTTAAAGTCTCTTCCTTTTTTTAAAACAGCAGACAGACTTAAAAAAGAGAAGTGGGCTATTTTCAGGTTGGATTGTATAGCGAACATATGGAATGATTAAAAACTTCCCTCAAAGCCACAAAACCAGTCATGAAAAAAAAAAAAAGAACATAACCAATTTTTTTAAACATATAAATGCTTTTGTTTTTGTTTTTTTAAACGGGCAGTGCCGAGGCTCATTAGCAGACATCGACTGCTTACTTTGTGATTTCCAGAGTTCTCTGCTGGGTGTCTTCAATGTCCAGAGCCGCCATCCACTTCTCATAATATTCCGACACCAGCAGGCTGCCAGGAAGCTCCTTCAGAAAACTCTATAAAAAAGAGAAAGGCATTGATGAGACACATGTATATTAGAGGTTGTGCATTAGTATATTAAATATGATAAAGACCACCTATTTGATAGCTTTAATTCATATTTACTCTCCTTTTCAAATGGTTTAACATATTCAAGGAAGTACTGCTGCTTTCTTAGAAACTATAGCAGCAGGTAAAGCAGTAGTAGTGCGGCCGTTGTGGTAGCAGCGGTTAAAATAACCTACAGTCATAATGCTTCTTTATCAGTGATGTAGAAAGTACTTTAGCGCTAATATTAATCGTGGATTTGCACATATGTGGTAACACTAATACTATGCGAAGAACATGTGAAGTGTGAGCGCCTCTCAGTATGAAAACGTACTTTGAGCAGTCCGACGAGCAGAACGACGGGCAGATCGCCCATGTCCACGCTGGCGCCGCTGTTCAGCTGCTCTCTGATGTCTTTCATGCTCTTGCTGTTGCACGGCTTTCGAAACACTCCCTCTGTGGACGGGCCTTTCTTCCTCAGCAGCACCAGCAGCTCCTGATGAAGCAGGACGGCAGAGAAGGAAGAGGAGATTATCTCATATGAAAATTGAAAAGAAAAAAAACAAAACACACACACAGCAGCTCTGCATGTGTGTGTGTGTGTGTGTGTGTGTGTTTTTGTCCATCGTTTGTGCATGCATGCATGCTACCATATCGCATTCAATCTTCAAAGCATTAAGAAATAATTTTAAAACACAGGCTGTTAATATCTTGAAACCAATAGACAGAAAGTTCTCAAAGTGAGCTAAGCTACTGATATGACATCAACTCTGACATTTATCAAAGGGCAACTTACTGTGACTGGTTTGGGAAGTGAGCAATCGTCTGGGCATATCTTGTGGAGGCGCTCTCCAAACAGCTGAATCTTGTTTTCTATTTCTGGGCGCTTTTTGCGGCCCTTTGACAGCCTCCTCCTCACCACGTTCCACTTGGTGTCTGTTAGGAGCAGAAATGTTTTATCCATCTAACATTTTATACTCATAAGATACGGCAACAAAGGCAGACGTGCAAAGAGTCAAAGCCCCGAGTGCCAAAAACAAGCTTTCTTTACTCGTTCTCTCTTATCAGCAGCTAGATTTCCTTTCGTCTGTGGTTGTTCTCTTTGGTCTCTTCTCTGCACATGGCACATTTAGTGAGGCCCTCCCTCCCACCAGAAAAAAAACCAGCGTAAAGAGATTTTCAAACTCACCAGTGGGCTGTCTCTGCCTGTCCTCTTGATTATTCAACTGCTTCGACACAGCGCAGATCTTCGCGTTGCCCTGGTGACAAAATAAAGAAAAAGTGGTGTGGTGAGCAGCGTGAAAGAGGAACACGAGCATGCAACGGTAGCCAAGGGAGGGGTTGTGGCTTTTTTTTTGTGTCAAATTGCATGCTTTCTAACACGTGAATGAACAAATGGTAAATTAGTCTTTTAGATGTACAAAAGACAGATTTCTAATTATTTTTGGAATTTGAATATAATTATTGCTTTAATTCTGAAACTTATCAGTATGTTTGCACTTTCTGCATTTAACATACTATGTTTATTATGTAATAACTGTCCATTCGGCGTTAGCGCAGAGGCACAGCTGTTTTTTATCAGCAGGTGTCTATTTTGAACATTTTCCAAAGAAGCCAAAAAAACTGGGACGTTATACTTACATCGAGTGGAAACTCAATCAATTCTTCCATGCCACCTCCTGTTAGAGTTTTGGTCTGTAGGAGACGGAAAAGAGTAGAGTTTTTCTTCAGTAACAGCTCTTAAAAATGTTTTTTTTTGTTTTTTTTTAAATATGCCGGAGCAGATAGCGAGACTTACTGTGATGTTGCCACTCAACACCTTCATCAGGACGTCTGGAGGAAAAGAAGAAGAACCGGTCCTCGTTTTTGCTTCTTTAACTTTTCTGCAATGACAATGAAACACATTTAGTTAGAGGAGAAGCACTCACTGACTATTTGTCAAGTCTGAATTTTGAGTTTATAAAGCAGCAAAACAAAAACTAAAATAATGAAGTTATTGCGAGTAAAGGGTGGTTCAATGGAGCCTCAAGAGATTATTAAAGAAGTACAGTTTTACATTGTTACAAATGCTGTCTTGATGTTTGCATAACTTAAGAAGCCGATATGAATATGTGCAGAACAATTACAATAAGTGGCAGAAGTGATCGAAAAACTTCACAATGCTTTTTATGAATGACGATAACTGGGAGAGCGCCTGCGAGAGTTTGCTAATATAAACAATGATCTTGTTCTTACCTGTGAAGAGTATCTAACCAGCGTTCTTTCACCTCAGGCGAGCTGTGGGCAAAATAACGGCATGGTATGAGTTACTAATCCACACAGAGCGATTGAAACAAGCCGATAGATTACAGTGGGAGGAATGACACGAAGTGTGGGCCTCGGTCTCTTTTAACAGCTCTGTCGGAAAGTGTAACTCAGTCATGGGAACAGGAAGCAACGTCACGGCGGGCCCCAACCAGAGACATCTTCCACTTCCTCATATGCTTGCTGTGGCTTCGTGTCCATCAGTGGAAACACGCCGACGAAACCGACGAGCCTACGTATATACACCTGTGCGCTTTCACCTCTAACGACCTGATTTAATGCCAGGCGCTTTAATTATAAACCGTCTGCGCACAGGCGAGAGAAAAGTGTCAACAAACGATGCCGCGGCCTCTCACGGGATCCACGGTCGACTCTGTGTGAGTGAGCAGGAGTGAAAGTTTCACACACTGAATCATCACCAGAGTCCGAGCATCCAATCAGAGAAACAAATCGTCTCATTTTCAAACAAAACAACTCAAAACCCACTAGTGCATTCATCACTTTCTTGGAATACAGCACCAGCTGAGAAACGGCTCTTGGTTTGATTCTAATAAGTTAGCGAGAAACGTGGGAGTGACTGCCCCAAATGAAGCATTTCTAGACTTTAGTGCCGTTTGGTGCTCTTCATCATAAATTCACTGGAGAGAGAAAAATCTACTTTGACTCCTTTAACAATGGAAATGTCTAGACATAAAGCATCTGATGTGTTTTATCTTTATTGTAAAGGCCAGCATTTCTAGATAAAGATCATCTGATGTTAATTCCCTCCCAGCTCAACACTTCCTATTTTACAACCTTTTTGTCTTGTGATGCTACTCTACGGACTTTCTACTTGCCACTTCCCCATTTCATGAAGGCCACAGATCATCTGACCTTTTACTACATATGCACGAGTGTGCATATGTGGAAGATTTCATAAATTGAATGACTGGCAAAAAAAAGCAGTCTGCCGAATAAGAAACAGAAAGCTTATAGTTGCAAGAATGTTTTTATATTACAAAACACTAGTGTTTTCTCCTCCGTCTGTGCTTTAACAGATTGTTTGCCTTGATGTCTCTCTGTAATCTTTTCTTGAAGAGGTCATGTGGCCTTTTGGAAATTTTATTCTGGCCTATTTATTACTTTTGGTTTTCATGAAATTTCACTCCATCTACTCACACCTGTGGTTTACGACATATGCAAATACTGAATTAAGCAAAAAAAAAAGGATAAGCTCCACTCCGCCTGAAAGCTTACACAGCATGGCAGCACAAAGGTTAAGCTGTGAGAGGTTTGTGTATCCGTTTGCCAAGAGGCAATTTATTTTCAAATAAACTTCCCACACTACCACTGAGCCCTGATTTTAGACCGTAAATGTATTTTGTTTTATTAAATTCTCCATATTGCCGACAGCTGTCCTCTTTAAGCGGTTGTTGTGCGTTGGCTAATAGTAACCAGAAGCCTATACAGTCAATTAAATTAGGTCCGCTCTCTAAGCGGATTCTCAGTTCCCACTGTGGCCCTTCGTCAACTCAACTCTGACGCCTCTTTATTGAGATTATCCATCTATTTACTTCTGCTTATCCAATTCAGGATCACAGCGCGCTGTAGCCTTTCCCAGCTGCCACAGGGCGAGAGCCAGGTACGGCCTGCAGGGCTAACACAGAAACACAGACAACAATTCACATTCTCATTACACCTCCAACTCATTAATCTAACCCCACTAACTGCATGTCTTTGGACTGTAGGAAGAAGTCGGAGTACCCGGAGACAGACACGGTGAAAACATGCAAACCCCACACAGAAAGACCAGATGGTGGATTTGAACCCAGGACCTCCTTGTGGTGTGCCACTCTGCTGCCTTATTTAGATTACGTATTTCAATATTAAAGGTCTACCATGAAGAAGGAAGAGCAACAATCAAATGAAGATCCACATGTGAGCTGTGATGTTTAGACACGTGTATCCAGGTATTTGAGCGTACAGTGAATCAGTGACTCAACACTAAATATGCTTGGCCATTTCCATGTGAGTCATCCACTGCGTGTATGTGTGTGTCTGTGTGTGTGTGTGTGGGGGGTGGGGGGGGGTTCTCACCGAAAACACACCAGACAAAACGTGAGATCCCAGGCCAGGATGAGGGTCAGCCTGAGGTCAATGTCACCAATCAGTCCATCCTCTTCCTCCGGTTCATCCTCGAAACTGTAAAGCCAGACGTCCTCAAGGCTGACTCTGTGCTTCAGACGGTAGCTGGCAGGCGACCTGTTGAAACAGGAATAAAAATAAAAGCAACGCTCCTCTAAATAGTTTTCATTAATTTGTTTCTTAACGTGTTGTTTTCTCAAGATTACAAAGCGGGTTTCAGTTCCATAATTTTTGGATGAGTGATTGATTTTCTTCCCTCCTGTGAAACCGTTGAAAAAATATTTTTTATATGAAGTAGCGCATTTCCTCTCTGTGAAAACCTTGGCACTGAACACAGAAATAAAAACACAGAGACAAAAAAATAAAGCCGCAATTTCTTCTGTGACAGCTTGTTTTGAAAGTTGGTCCTTCATGGGAATAATCATTGATTATTTCGCAGAAATAATCAATGATCTACTCTTGCACCTGAATCGTTGACTGATTGCTGCATTTGAAAACATGGCGAGCAACAATGGTCACATGCTAAGTGTCAAAAAAAAAAAGGGTCAAGATTTCAATCATCCCCCAGTTTCTCAGGATTATTAAAATAGATACAAGTTTGTGACAGAAAGGGGGAAAATTAGAGTCTTATAAAGAAAGGGTGACTTGTAAGAGATTAGAGAGGAATTATTATTTAAAAAAATAAAAAAACACCACAAAAAAGCCACAGAAAGGATTTCTATGTATGACCTCGCGGACCTCCATGTGCTTGCGGCACAGGGGAGCTGACTGGATCCTGAAGCGCCGATAGAGTGAAGGAGCCGGGAGGTGTTTTGGTACTAAAATAGAAGGAGAGAAGCGATGCGCCGAGCATGATAGAAATAAACATTGGAGCTGTTTATGTGCACAGCTGCTGTTTTCACGACAGATTATGAACAGCTTTGGCAGAACTTGGCAGATTTCAGCCAGTACTGTTTGCCCAAAGTCGGTTTCTGTCAACAGTATCTTACTATAAATACAAAAAGTGTGTCGTGATGCACACGATCAGGAGTTGTATAACCAAAATTGGCACACGGGTACATTTTGCGCACCAGATACTATAACTATTGTTATAATGTGTAGCATTATGCACCTGTACCACAGGTACTTAAATGAGAGATCCATGATGTTAATAAGTTTTCTATGTGGGAGTGTGACGTGTTTTTAACTTGGAGTCTGGAGCTTGAGTTTACATTTCTGTTTAAACACAACGCCCATCTGTGCACCCCCTGCATTAGATTGGTATAGATCTAACAAACAAAAAACAACTTAGAGATTTTTTAAAGGTGTTATTACATGAGTTGTTGTTCTGAGACTGTCCTCCCCGTGAAAAGGCTGTTTTTGTTTAAGCTGTTATGATGACCTTTAGTTTCCCTGATAGCAATGAACATTTGGCCCAAATATGGTCTGCATTTCTCTTGCGACCCATATGTGGCCTCCACTGATTCTGAGTGAATCTGGATGCCCTCACTCAGCCACAGGCACACCTTATACAGGTCACTTCTCGGGTGGGTTTCTCACATTAGGGCCACATCTGGGCCTCTCTTGCTCATGCTACAGCTGAATCAGAAGTTCCCCAAACGTGCCTGGTATCTGGGTTCACATCTTAAAAGATAAACAAAAGCTGTGTGAACTGGGTAGAGTTACCACCACTGGAAACTAACACAACATAGCTGTGCAACGTGTGTTTAATGGTGTGAAAGGTTGCATTTGACATCAAAATACGATCTCCTCCTGACTCTTAAGTGAACAGGTTTTGTGCTGAACCGTAGCTAAAGTGGTTCTGAATATGAACCTAACAAGACCACGAGTGAGAAAGTGAAAGTAAACAGCAAAGCAGAGCTAAACTTTGGCCCGAACTCGAAGCGCGGATCAAAAATCAGGTGTGCTCATGACACCTCCACCTCACCATCCACCTACCCGCTGCTGAAATGCTGAGATGTTTCATATTGTAGGAGAAATGAGAAAAAGTGCCCTCCGACACCTGCTGTGTACCTGTTTCTTCACAGCAAACTTTAAAAAAAAACACACACTCACACGCACACACATAGTGAATAATAGTAGCACACAATCATCTCTAGATGTAATGATCTCATAGATTTATAGGCTCAAAAAGGCTCTGAAGCCTGTTTGCTGTATGACAGTGGTGTGCCAGCTGTGTGTCTACAGGAACAGTAGGCAGGTTGTGGTACAGAGATGAGTGTGATGTCCTCCCACTCATTAGGTATAAAACTTCCACCATGTTTGACAAACAGATCTGATCTGACTAAGCCATGCAAACAGTGACTGCCTGAAGGTGTATTTAAATGCTGTTTACATTTAAAAAAGAGGTTTACTTATACGTAAAAACAATAAATGGGATGTTTAATGGTGAAGAAAAGGTGTGGGTAAATGTTCAGAACATGTCAGGGTTTTCAAATTTGAAGAATTTTAAGAGTGATTTGAGCCACACAAGCACTTGTGAGAGTATTGAATCAGCATCTCTGTTGTTCGCTTCAAAGCTGAAGCCAAGGTTAAAATAACTGTCGAGTTTCCCCTAATGTGACTCCACTCCAAGGGAACCACCCGACTCTCTTCTTCTACTAATTTAAAATAAGAGTAACTATTCATAAACAATGTCTGTTGCTGGGAGATTCCCCAACTCTCCGAGTAGAGTCCAAAAATACACATTTTGTTTTCACTTCCTCTTTCGCTCTCCCATTCCTACTGTACAAACACATGATGATTTTCGACAGAAAGATGCTAAAACACACAGTGGCAGTACAACTGAATTTCCTTAGTTGTGATTTATTTTAAAATCTTCCGTTTTACAAGCAGAAACTATCTGGCTTTCATACACACACTCCTGAAAAATATCTGATCATCACAAGCTAAATGCTGGGGTTTTAGATTAATAATATCTTACTTGAGTTTGGCGAAGACGATCACGTCGCTGAAGAGGAACAGGTGTCTCTCCCTGGTTTTTGAGCCCTCGGTGACCCGAACGCACTCGTCCAGCAGCAGCTCTCCGTTCTCGCTGGTGAGGCCGAGGACAAATGGACTCTGCTCCACAGACACCCAGCAGGGAGCCTCCTCCCTGAGCCAGAGGATACACACCAAAGAAAAAAGGAGTGGGTGATGGGGAGAACCCACAGCCAGACGAGTCTAAATATGGTGATTTCCACATGGAAATGACACACAGCTGATTTTGCATCTGAGAGAGATCAGGTTCATGGCATAGTTTAACAGCTGGAGCCTGATGTATGAACAATAATATGACTTTTTCATAGAAGAATAGGTGTATACATGTAAGACAATCCTGATAAGGTGAAGTGCAGGTGAAAATTAAAGTTAGCTGTAGTTCAGGATAAATATCAAAAAATCATAGATACACTCACCGGACACTTCATTAGGTACACCGCTCAACTGCTTGTTAATGCAACTTTCTAATCAGCCAATCACAGTAACTCATGTAGACATGGTCAAGATGACCCTGCTGAAGTTGAAGCCAAGGATCAGAACGGGGAAGAAAGATGATTTAAGCGATTTTGAATGTGGCTCTTGTGGTTTTGGTGCCTGATGGGCTGGTCTGAGTATTTCAGAAACTGTTAATCTGCTGGGATTTTCCCCCACACAACCATCTCACCAGGGTTTACAGAGAATGGCCCATCAAGTGAACGGCAGTTCTCTGGAAAAAAAAAAATCCCTTGTTCATGCCAGACAGAGGTCAGAGGAGAATGGCCATCGTGCTTCGAGCTAATGGGAAGGTAACCGTAACCCGAATAAATACTCGGTACAACTAAGATATGCAGAGGGGGCTACGGCTGCATAAGACCACACTGGGTGCCACTCCAGTCAGCTAAGAACAGGAAATTGAGGCTAAACACTAGAAAAACTTTGTTTGATGACTCCCGATCTCTGTTGTGAGATTCAAATGGACGGATCAGAATTCGGCATAAACAACATGAAATTATGTATCGCTCGTATCAACAGTTCAGGTTGCTGGTGCAAGTATAACGGTGCAGGGAACATTTAGCCACCGCAGTGACCAGATCTTAAGCTAATAGAACGTTTTTGGGATGTGGTGTAACAGGAAATTCACATCTGGATGTGCAGCTGACAACTCTGCAGCAACTATGTGATGCTGTCATGTCAATATGGACCAAAATCTCAAAGGAGTGTTTCCAGCACCTTGCTGAATCTGTGCCATGAAGGGGTTAAAGCAGTTCTGAAGGAAAAATTAAGTTCAACCTGGTACTAGAAAGGTGTACCTAATAAAGTGGCCATTGAGTGTACATGTATATATTCTTTTCAACTCTTCCAGGCTCCTTGATTAACTTATTTCACAAAAAAATGGAACCATGCATATGCACATCGTAAATGTCACTAAAAAAGATGAGTTTCTACTAAAACAGAATCAGCCTTAAAGCCAGTAAATTCAATTTTTTGCATCTGTCTCCAGATGTTTCTGCTAAACATGAATATTAATCACTTCAGGAGAACAAATTTCCTTAGAAATGTATAATTCACATGTAACATGCTGCATAAGTTTTTCACCAGAAACGTATGAAACCCGATGGTTAAGATGTGAATTGGTATTCATGAAACTGCCTTGTCATAAGAGGACACACCAGAAAAATGAAGAATGAGTTAGTGAATCCATAACTACCGCTATTTATTTTTAATTTTACTCTTAGGTTACTTATGATAATAAATAATTTGAATTCTAAGCAAATACAGCGTAAGTGCAGAAAAAATGAACGATTAGAGCCTGCTGAGCCACCCATCCCTCGTTTTTGAAACTTTTCTGTAGGCACACTGTCTTGTAAATAACACTCAGTGGACTACGGCAACACATGTTTTTCAAGAGGCATACTTAGAAGCTGCTGCTTTAGGTGAACAAACATGTTACATAATGACATCCTAACAACTCAAATTTGTCACTGCCATTGTGTTTTCCGACATGGGTCAGACAATAAACCATTATTTGTCTTATCAATTTCCTCCAAAGCGCTGATCCTCCTCCAAATATCAAAGAGAGCAGAAAAAATGCTCTAATTCAGGGAATAAATGTCAGATGTGTGCATGACGGCATCCTGCTTGATTGATTTTGGATCAATAAGATCATCTTATTCTTTACAGACAAGTGGTCTGATATTAACTTACAAACTTTTCTCTTACTCTTCATAAATGCCAACAAACTGGATGGAGGAGTTTGTCATATTTACTTCACTGGACTGGCTACTGGTGTTAATTAATGTACAAATAACACAAATATTTGCGGTCAGATAATAAAAAATGATTGTAAAAAGCCAGTGTGGTGCTGTTGTTGTCTCCCTGTTGTGTCTAGAGTGAGCCTGTGAAGATGACGAGAGAGTAAGAGCAAGTAAGAGTTGTTTGTTCTAAATGCATATGAAACCACATTAGTGGTTAATCTTCCCACTTGGTCTGGGGGAAGAAATTCAAATTGTTATAGCAGAGGTACTTCCCCTGAGCGCTGGAGATGACACATTAACTACCGGCATGTAAACTGTGGGAGAAGCTTTGTGTTTGTACTTACTCACAACAGGATAAACCATAGAAGTGCAGTAGTAAAAGTGTGTTAACATGCTTTGTTTGTTTTGTTTTTGTTAAATTTCAAATACAAGTTTCACAGACTGGGACCACATTTTTTTTTCTTAGTAAATATAGATGTAAAATCAGAAGATAAATACACTTTACCTACTCTTGCTTTGCTAATTAGCCAGGCTATACAGCCAAAAGATAGCTTTGCTTTGTAGCTAGCTGTGCTTGGTTAAAATGAAACTAAATTTGTGTTTTGTGGACTAAAATTGAAGGCATACGGCTACATCAAAACGTTGAACAAAGCTAAGCTAGCTGCTGCGCTAAAGCTAACACAAGCCCGGCCTGCAAACCAAGCTAGGTGGGCAACACCGGTTTTTTACTGTTCTACTGTTTTTTGTTTTGTTTTGTTTTTTACATATTCTTTATGTACTAATAATTTAATTCATTACAAAGAAGACCAAATTTAGCAGCACTGAAGTAAACCATGCACAGTGACCCTGTGAGGTAGATGGACTAAGAGGTGTAGTCACACCTGTTCAACTGCTCCTTAAAACAAATATCTAGTCAAGCCAGTCACATGGTAGCAACTCAGTGCATCTAGGCATGCAGTCATGGTCAAGACAACCTGCTGAAGTTCAAAACTGAGCATCACAATGGGGAGAAAACATCAAAATGTTTTGTTGATGTCACAGGTCAGAGGGCCAGACTGCTTCCAGCTGATAGGAATGCAACAGTAACTTGTTACAACAGAGGTATGCAGAAGAGCATCTCGGAATGCACAACTCATAGCTTCTTGAAGAAGATGGGCTACACATTCATATTGTAAGGTCAGAATTCGGCATGAACAACATTAAAGCATGGATCCACCTACCTTGGATCAACAGCTCAGGCTTCTGCTGCTGGTCTAATGCTGTGGGGGATATTTTCTTGGCACGTTTTGGACCTCTTAAAGCAACTGAGCGAGGTTTAAGCGCCACAACCTACCTGAGTATAATTGCTGACTATGTCTGTGCCTTTATGACCACAGTATACCCATATTCTGATGGCTGCTTCATACTAGATTACACATTGTGTTACTGAGCTTAAGAAAGGTGTCCGACCCACTACTAGCAAAGTGTACCTATTAAAGTCGCCTGTGAGTGTATATATTGTCAGAAAGGGGTGAAAAATGGTTGAAAATGGGAATCTGGTAAAGTGAATTGAAGGTGCTTTTTCTTAGTTAAGCAATAAACTAGAGTGTTATTTTGAAATAGTCACGTGGGTTGTTTTATTTATTTATTTTTCTTTGATTGTATAGCATTTTTTATTAGTTAACTCGGGAGCCTAGTGTTTAACCATGTCCAGCTTTAACCATCTTTATATTTAATAAGTATAAAACTATTGATTCAGTGTCGTTAGAACTATGATTCACAGCTTTATTTAACACTGTGTTTTCACCCCACTACACATATATATGTAGAATCCAATAATAACATAGTGCTTGACTCTGTGAAATAATAAAGCTGCATTTGTCTGATACTAACTCTTTATGCTGAGGTATACTCTACGTCAGTGGCAGTCCCACCATAGTGAAACTGACACCCACGAAGTCCAGCCCCCTCATGGAAATGCCTGATGTGTGTGTGTGTGTGTGTGTTTGCGCACTGATTAGCTGAATGTGTGAGAGTGGGATGTGTCTGACATTTCTCTTTTTGCTTTGAAGGGATCGCCCACTGTGTGCCTTGGTGGTCTTAACATGACAACTTATGACGAGTCTGATCGTTATAAGGTCAGATTTTATAGCCGAATCGAAGCCCACGTGTCTGAAATGCCCGAAGACAAAACAAACTGTCAAACTGAGGGTGTGTTGAGAGGAGTACAAAAAAAAAAAAAAAGCTTCAGCATTGACAACATATTTTAATTACTCAGTTTTCTATGATTGAGTTTCATCTAAGACCGCGTTTCTATCTATTTAAAGACGTCCTCATTACTCTAGGTTTCTCTGACACAAATTAAAATCTGATGGAGAAAAACATTTCAGGGTATTTGTTGGCCTAAAGTAGCTTACAATGATAAGATAAGCTATGTTATAATTCCAAAGAAATGTCCGCAGGTTTCTGAACCCCTCAGGATATGAGCTCAGCGTGTTAATAGCATCTGTAGCTCTGAATTAAGTTCTATTTTAAAATACTGAGAGATCGTTTGGCTTCTCGTACACTCAGTGAGCAGTTATCAAACACAGCTTCTAAAATCAGTCATCCAGTGTTATTACTGAAAGAAACTGCTTTACGGGAAACATAGAAAGGACCTTTTGTGGTTCATGAAATTAAACTCAGGGACAGGAGTTAAGATGTTGCTGTAGTAATATCTGGAAGCACGCTGTTTAGTTTCATATTGAACTGACTGCTTGTGCTGTCAAAACACGGAGGTGCTGGTAATGACCTCCTGTTGATTTATTCAAAAAGGTCAACTTGTCATGGGTGAGAATAACCGGTTAGGTTTCCTTGACAGATCGATATCGTCCACGCCGCTCGCCCCTCACGGCCCGCTCATGGCCGAGGTGAGGAGCCACAGCGCACGTGCACGTTGTTGTTTCAAAACCCTGCTGTGTAATTCCCCGTGGGGACATCTGTGTTTGTGGCCTGAACAGAGTAGGCAGCGTGGCCTGCAGGGTGACAAAAGGTGACACGTGGCGGGAGGGAGGGGAAGTTGGGTTTTTGCTTGTCTATTTTATGTGTGTGAGGCTATTCTCTAATGAAGAGTGTGCTGCCATCTATAGGGTGGAGGCGACAGTGAGGCTACTTCTTCTTCCTGTGATTGCTGTTTTGATTTTTGAATTCTGGACTTGACTAAACATCGGAGCCTGACTCTCAGGGCTGTAATTAGATCAAACTCAATCAGACAGCCAAGTGAAAAAGAAAGCTTCACGAGACTCTGTATGGTTTCTGTATGACTTTACTAGACTCTCGTTGCTTCAGGTCACTGAGGTTTGCGGGGATTTGTTTTATCTTTTGTTATAGATTAGTGGCTGTGCTTGGGAACATTCTTCTGCTGAATGACCCAATCTCACCTAAGATTTAGCTTTCTGACACCTAAATCTCACGTCTGACTCTAATACTTTGGTATACAGAGGAGTTAATTCCGACTCAATGATTCATAGCTACTCGGGTCCTGTGGCTGCAAGACAAGCCCAGATCCTCACACTTCCACCACCGTGCTTGACAGCTGGTATGAGGTGTTTGCGTTGATATGTACAATATGAGACAATACAACACATTTCTCCAAACATGGTGCTCTGCACTCCAGGTTGACTTCTGGGAAGGCTGTGGTGAATGCTCCAGCACTTCTTTTATAGAGGTGCTCACACTTGCCATTGATCAGTTAATCACATGCATTTGATTGCACCTTTACTGCTACTTACCCTCTTAATCGCTATGGAAACAGTACTTTTTTTTCAATGCTTTAAATCCATTTTTCCATGTTAACGCTAATTGTTCCATTTCCATCATAAAAACAAATACATAACTGTACGTCAGATAATTACACAGCCTTACTTCGCGCACATTTCCTTCCCCACGAGTTATGCTGAGCTGTGCAGAGATTGTCGCAGCAGAAAACTGTAAGGCACTGTTGTGCATCCAGCACTATGATCAGAGTGTGTTGCAATGACTCCAGGCCGTACAAGAAAATAATGGTTGTACATGTGTAAATGCATCTAATAAGAGAGTCTTCTGCACACCTGATAGGGGACCATGGCATCCCCAAAGCCTTCCCAAAGGCCAGCGATGGAGCTGAGCGCCGTCTCTGAGCCAAGTGTCTGAGGTGCTGTAAGAAAGCAGAAGTGATAGATGAACAAAAGTTTTTGTTCATCTATCTAAAATAAAAACCATTAACTCATATCTGTCAACATTTCGCTGACAAAACACAAGAAACACAGATTCATTTCAGTCAGGGAAGAAAACCGCAGCAGAAGGTTTGCTGATTTGCGAAATTTAATAACGGATACACTTTATATTGGGCTGCAATCAGAGATGGCAGTGCTGCGACCACAGTGAAGCATATATTTAGACCTGCAGACAAACGAGTACAGGAACAGCTTCAAGAAAGGCAGCGTAATCACTTAAAATAGCCGTTTTCTCAGAGGTTCCATTAAGGTAAATACATTTACCAAGAAAAAAAAATGAAAGCAAGCAACATAAAGTACTTTAATTTTCCAATTTCTGCCCTGTCAGAGGCCGAATTTTACATTTTACTTACCTAAAGTATTGAGTACCGAACTTAATCCTGCATAATTCTCTGGATTCCAATCAGAAGGTCAGGGACTGAAAGCCTCATCCCTCTCTGCTCTAACAAGTGAATACATGTGGACAAATAAAAGGTTTGTAGAGGGACAGATAAAGGCTTCTACTGGGGACTGAAGGATTCAAGTGCCTTAGCACAGAATATACAATGTTCAAATATAATATGTTGAAAAGAAAAACAGACCAGCACTAACAGGCTGTACATCAAGTAAAAATGCTTATTGGGAATTTACAGCCTCAAATCAATCAAAACACTGTAATTCACTGTATTTGTGTCTTATGACTGATATTTGTCACTGCTGTTAAAATAAGCCTCCTTATCCTTGTTATCAGAATCAGAATACTTTATTAATCCCTGAGGAAATTGTGTGGTCACAGTTGCTCCAAGACAGTAAGAAAAGTAACTAATTAAACTACATTAAATAATAAAATAAGTTACAGTGTTACAAATATAACATATATAGCTCCAATAAATACAAATAGCTCTATTTACACAGCATATTACACTCTCTGTAGAGCATGTGCCAGGGTGTACAACTATCGCAGTGTACTTCTGCTTTAGATGGAGGAATTGTACGAGATAGCCAAAGGCAGGAATGAGTTCCTGTGTGGTTCAGTGGTCCTCCATATTGAAGGCCAAACATCTGTGTGCAATAATAAGATTTTTTTTTTTTTCTCATGACAAAGGACAACCGAGAGAGGATTTGAAATTCAAGTGAAATTAATCACCACTGAATACGTCTCACATGTTTAGATAAAGGAGGGGCCAATGAGAATCTGTGTGGAAAGCGAAGGTAAACTGAAGCCATAACTACACATGACGAGCTCTGAAATCTGGGTCAGACACTTCCTCCATCACATATCAGCTTCAATCTCGGTAGTTTAGGATGCTGATTGCCTGACTGTATTATCTCACTGCAGTTAGTGTTGAGCTTTTTTTTTGCATCGGGCCGTGTAACGAGCTGCAAATAAAAACAAATCTCACGTGAACTTTGAAAGCGCTGAAAGAGTTGCTTCAGGTGATAAAATCGTCAACACAAATCGTCGGACACAAACACGAAACACTGATTTGAGTTTTAAAAAGGTAAAAAGGGTTATTTTATTGCTCTCAAGGTTTGATTTTATTTTGTAAATTTAAAGGACATTTATTTTACAAAGTCCAGATACAAAAAATATTTATTTTCCTGAGTTATCAAAAACACTTTTGATCATTTTAAATCTATTAATATAACTAGAAAAGTTAGACAACATAACAGACAGTCACTGGCCATTTTATTAGGGTTGGACCTCCCTGTTTGCCTTTAATTCTTCATGGCACAGGTGCAAGGTGCTAGAAAGATTCCTCTGAGATGAATGGAGATGCTCTTCTGCATACCTTGTGAGTTGGTTTGAGTCACTGTTGCCTTCCTATCAGCTCAAAGCACTATGCCCATTCTCCTCTGACCTCTGACATCAACCAGAGATTTTTCACCTAGTGAACTGTCGCTCACCCGAGATTTTCTCTTTTTTAGATCATTCTCTGTAAACTCTAGAGATGGTTGTGTGGGAAAATCGAAGCTGATCAGCTGTTTCTGAAATATTCAGACCAGCCCATCTGATTCTGTGTTGGAGGATTTCTCTTTTATTAAGCTTGTTTATTCATACATGTATATCTTCCTTAACTTACTTTTCTTTTACTTAGTTGCACTGATGGATGAATAGTCTGTTTCTACTGTTTCTACCTTTTTCTTGTAAATGGCTTTTCTTTGGGGAGTTTTGAATGCATTTGAAGAGTTTCAAAGGAAATTCTGAAGTTGCCTAATAATTGTTGGGTAACACTCCGACGCACTTGGACATTTGTTCATTTGCGTGATGGAAAACAAACAGTCTCTCTCCGTCCTTGTTGGGGCTCCTGCTGCTGCTGATGTTGCGCTCTAATTGTCAGACAAACTGAGAAATTGGATGAAGCAGAATTGGAGATGAAGGAGAAGAACAACAAAACAAAACAAACAAGAGCTGGAACTCTTAACAGAGTGTCTCTCTCTGGCCTCTGTCCCTGCAGCTCAGAGCCAGGCTGGCGCACAAAGTCCGCCGACTGATGACGGACCCGACGGAGGACACAAAGGCTCGTTGTTACCTGAATCCTGGAACCACAAATGCACGCCACTGAAGGAGCGTGGCCAAAAGTGTCACCATTAACAAGCTGTAGGTCCCATCTACTGGAGATTTGCTTTGTTTTTAGCGTCTCAGCAGTTGTCTAATAAAATATTTTTTTAAATTCTTTTTGGAGAAAGCTGATAATCTTTCTCTCTCACAGTCAACAAATAGACCAACAGCACCCATCCCTCTGAAGTGTCTCACGCTCGGCTGTTTTCTTAAACACACTTGTTGGGAAAATCTTCCGTTGCCGAACGTTTGATATTTACAGAGGATGGTCTATGTGGGGCTACTTTCTCTTTATTGATTATGAGAACAAGAATAAGAATATTAAGTATTAAGTATTCATTATATTAAGAATTAGTAAAGCACCTTGTTACCAGGGAAACGATAAATTAATGCTTTTTATTACTATGGCTGTAACTTGGCTAGGTTTAGGTATAAAACCAAGTAGTTTCGAGTGCCTAAGCCTATCCAGGAGAGATGATAGGTGTCGGTTCCGGAAATAATATTATCACAGTTCAAAGAAACAAGCGTGCATTGCTTAGTAGAGACAGGAAACAATGCAGTTGCCACAAAAAATGCTATTTCCTCTATAAACAGCATTTTGTGTGGTGATGCCTTGTATATACTCTTGCCACGGCAAGAGTTGAAGTGTAGGTTGGGTTATGGTTAGCCATTTCACAGCAAAGCGGATTCATCTGCTCGGGTTCAGGATAAAGTGAGGGCAAAAATACTTATCAATGAGGGCAACTGCAGTAAGAAGAGAGCAAGCCTGTTGTGATTTGGCGCTGTATAAACAAAGCTGAATTCAGTTGAATTGTACAAATCAAAATCTCCAACTCCAATGATGTGCTGTTAATCTCTTTCTAAACCGAAGAGTTGGAAGATTAAGGTTTTCATTAGAGATCAAATGTAACTGTTCCCGTATTATAAGGCTATTCGGTTCATCTGATTTTGACTTGATTAAACCTGAAAGGTTTATAGATGTTTTCTTGCAGCTTTTCCTGCTTCTGTTGCATCTGCACTCCATGAAGCTCTGAGAGCCTACATCTCTACACCTCTCACTTGCCACACGCCTTTGAACCTCATCTGGAACGACCAATTTTATCTGAACCCTCCCACTCACCCATTTTCTGTCATGTAATCACATTTCAGCAGTCAGTCAGTGTTGTGATGTTGTATTTCCTCTCTGTGTCTTCGATCATAAACCCCTCACAGACGCATAGAAACTGATCAAAATAACTCTTCTTTTTGATATCACAAAATTGTCACGATTGTCACCTTTGCAAGTAAATAATGGGTGCGTACTTACGGGATGCAGTGAAGCTGCACCATCATCATAGCTTCCTCTCCTCATTGCTCCAATTCCATAATCTGAGCTGTCCATTCTGGTGTCTCAGGTCCCAGAGGAAGCCCTCGACCGTCTGCTGTCCTGTGCTGTAGTCTGTGTTGTCAGTTTACAGTTTCCACTTGGCAAAGCAGAGGAGAAGCGGTTTGCGTCCCAGTTTGAGAGCTCTGCTGTGAATGTGGTGGGGGAGCGCATCCACAACAGCTTCTTCTCTAACTGGTGCTAATGAGGGTTTGAACAATGGAGGCCAGGCTGGCACACAGAAGAAGAGAGGGGGGGGGGGGGTTTGTGGCTGACCTGGGCCTGTAGTGTCACTCCAATCCCCCCTCGCCCCCTGAAAACCCTTTTCCAAGCCACCACTTCCTCCATCTGATCATCCCAGCCTGTCCCGTTACGCTTCAGCGGGGCAGCTTCCTCCCATAATGAGATCGGCCTGCATCCTGTCATGGCCCGCTCGTCCTCATTTCCAGACTAACGAGGGTGAGATTCCGGGACAACAGGTTCCTCAGGAAAACAAGGTCTCACAGATCGCTCCCACGTCCCTGTTAAACATATAGAGATGAACTCCTGGACGTTTATAATGAAAATCAATGCCAATTTTTAGCCAAGTATGTATTTAAATCTAAAATAATTTCATTCACAGAGTGAGTGGGCAAACCTAAAGGCCCACAGTTTCTCCAAAAAAGCAGAGTAGTGCAATAAAAAGTGGCCAATCAGAGTCAAGCGGTAGACACACCTCCTGTTCAGCTTCTCACGCAAACCACAAATAAATGTTAAAAAGTAGATAACTTATCGTGTGATGATGTCACAATGCAGTAGTAAAGGTTTGGTTTGGGTTCAAAAACAGATGCTTTATTTGAGTTAAAGAACATTTGTCAGTGTGGTTACAGTGTGTGTGTGTGTGTGTGGCAAAGCTTTGAAACAGGAAACAAACAGCAGGTTCCTGTGGAAAGAGCTATTGTTTTATAGCTCCACACATCCCTCCTGACCTCCTCCATTACTCTATATCATAAACTGTTTGTAAAAGATTGAAGTAGCCATATTCCTGACTCTCACTTTTTTGGGGGACTTATGCTTTATAGTATTGTGGCTGTCCCTATCTTGATTTTTTGACCATTACTTGGATTAATCTCTGATGCATCCATCAGAGTATGACTGCCAGATAGGTGCTTGGGCTAATAAGACATGTTGTATGAAGTACTGAAGAGTGCTTACATAGAGAGTAGAAAAAGAGTAGAAAAAGAATAAACCCCATTTAAAATTTTTCATTTACACATGGGATCCTGGTGCTGTCTGGAGGTGTCCCAGTGAAGCAGTTACCCTTCTCCCACTAAAGACATGAGCGATTAAGCAGTGCTGACTTGTGCATCATATTAAGCCCAAAATCGCCATGACATTCATGCCCTGACCACAACCCTTCATTTCAACACAATAAATACTCACAAAGCTATTTACCATTTCTCACTGTGCCACTTCTCAGGATCATAATCAGACAAAGAAATTTTGAAGTTTTGTTCTACCACAAAAAAATAAATAAAGACTATATTCTTGCCTTTAATGGTTTCTATAGATGAAAGATGAAAACTTTTCCCAGCGAAGTTTTTTTTTTTTTTGCTAGACGAAGAACATAAAAGTTTTGTGAATCAGAAAAATGTTTTTCTTGCTCTCCTTTCACAGCTTTTGCTGTTAACCTGTGGTTTTTGTGTTTGATTGTTGGGCCAATCCCTTTAACTTGAAATCATGCTTGCCAGTGTAGTGTGGAGGAGAAAACTGTTTTTCAGCGCATAATAAATGTCATTTCTCTGGCAGAGAGCCCCACTCACTGTAAAAAGTCCCCCATCTCAGGTGCTATTTTTATAGAGCTGATGGGATCTCGCAGCAGACAGAACAAACATCAAGACATCACGAATGCCTGAAAGTGTCTCGAGATCATTTCTCGAGATAATTTCAAGACATAAGATATAATTTCTGGTCACATAACTTTACACACTTTCTTCCTTCTTTATTTTTGAAAAACACAACAAACTTTGCTCTTTTTTGTTGATCGTTTAACACATTTTGTCACCTTACGACCGCAAGCTTCAATGTGTTTTATTGGTATTTTACGTGATAGACAAACACAAACTAGTCCATAATTGTGAAGTGGAAGAAAAATGATGCATGGTGTTCAAAATGTTTTACAAATAAAACACCCCTCATCCCCTTATTCCTGGGGCCGTAACACTAACTGAATTCTGTTGGGCTGTCTCTACCAGCTTCGCACATCTACAGACTACAGACTCAGTCTTTTTTCCAAAATAGCTCCAGTTCAGTCAAATTGGATGGAGGGTGTCTGTGAACAGCAATTTTCAAGTCTTGCCACAGATGCTCAGCAGGATTTAAGTCTGGCTGTATGTTTAAGGTCGAACTTCCTCCCCATTCTCAAGTCCTTTGCAGCCTCTAATAGGTTTTCTTCCAGGTTTGCCCCGTGTTTACGTCCATCCATCTTCCCATCAGCTCTGAGCAGCTTCCCTTTCCCTGCAGAAGAAAAGTGTGCCCACAGCATGATGCTGCCATCACCATGTTTCAAAGCTGGGATGGTGTTTTCGAATCGATGTACAATTTTGCATGTAGTCCCAAAGATTCAATTTTGGTCTCATCTGACCAGGGCACCTTTGCTGTGTCCCCTTCATGGCTTGTGGCAAACTTCTTATGGCTTTCTTTCAACAACGGCCTCCGTCTTGACACTCTTCTATAACATCCAGGTTTGTGGAGTCCAGATTTTCCAACCTGTGGATCTCTGCAGCTCGTCTAGAGTTAACGTTGGCCTCTTAGCTGCTTCTCTGATTAATGCTCTTTGATTGGCCTGCCAGTTCACTGTAGGTGGACGGCCATATCTTAGTGTTAAAAGCTTGGGATATGTTTTTGAACTTTTTGGACTTTTTTCCTGGGTACTGTATGCCAACAGCCACGCTCACTTTAGTTTGCTTTCTTTTTTTATTTTGCCCTCACTCAGCACTGAAATCTCAAACCTTTCTACTGTGGGTCACAGATACAAATCTCTTTATTACACCTGTCCTGCAACAAAACACCGACTCCAGAAACTCCAGAATTAATTTATCAGCAGGGAAACATTCACACAAACAAACAAACAGGACCTTTGCCTTTCTGTAAAAATTTTGAGCTGGCCCTGATCCTGGAGGACTCTGTTTAGTCTTGTTTGGAAAAGTTTCCATGCAGTTATCAAAAGCTCAGCATGAGGCCAATTCAGAGGAGGCCTCTGTTTTCATGACTGGTTTGATCTTTCCTGTCTGCTGGCAGTGATGGGCTTGTTCTAGGAATGTACTGCAACTTAGTCCATTTGAAAAGTTTTACACTTTATTGTTTGTTTGTTTTTAACGGTATACATTTTTAATACATGTGTAAGAGTATAATCAAATTAAAGGTAATGCATGATTGATGAGTGTTTAAACACACTAGTGTGCAAAAATGCACAATCAGAAAGACATTCTGTGGGGTGGGGGGTTATTAGCTGATAAAACACAGAAACAGATGGTACGAAAATGAAACAAAAACAGTAGATTGGAGCAGAGACGGGACTATATATGAGCACACTGGGGTGAAATTAAACCGAAACAACATACAGAAAAATAACCATCCGTCCATTTTCTTAAACGCTTCAATTCAGGGTCGCGGGTGGGCTGGATTCATACTCCCTGGACAGGTCGTCAGAGATGATAACATTTACACTTAAGGCCACTTTAGAATCACCAGTTAACCTAACAAGCCTGCATTTGGAGTACCGGGCAGTGGATTTGAACCCACGACCTTGTGGGTGTAAGTCAACAGTGCTAACCACTGCATCAAAGAGCAAACGATTAACAATGTGGCGTGACGGCACTGAACCCGAAGGCAGAGAGAGAGAAGCATGAAAGCCAACAAATATAAGCAAGTGCATTACACAAAGCTATGACAGCTAAGCATTCAAAGCATTTTCTGGTGAGCGTTTGCCGTCGTTGTAATATTCCAGAAGAAGACCAGCGAGATGCAATTAAGCTCTCCTGCTGATTTGGATGATGAGGGAAACACTGAGCTGCTTTGTGGCTCATCAATGCGGCCTATTGTCAAGAGAGGTTACATCATCGCCAGCACATAAACAGAGACTGGCTACACATCTCACTGCTCATCTTCAAAGACCTTTGATGGGACCTTTGATAGAAACACAGGGTCCACACCCAGGATTTTGGTGCTTTGATACACCGAGACAGAAATGTCACCCTCTTGGTCACGTTCAGTCCGTTTGTTTTTCCAGTGCAAGTGTATTTGTGTGTGCATGTGACTTCACACGCACACACGAGCTGTGGAAAACTGTTTGGCGGTCTGCACAAGCATCAAGCGTCGACGCCCCTGCAAAAAGCTTGATTAGCATACCTGCAAACTGATCGTGCATGACTTTGATTATTTTTTTTATAGAAGCAGTAACTGTTTTTAGACCCCTCTGTGAGACGGGAACAAACTGTAAACAGTTGCTCATTTACACTGGAAGGTCAATTTGTATCCTCTCGTTGCTCAGCTTTTGGGCTTCACCAGCTCCTGAGAGGAAATACGTCTGCTGTGCTTCATTATGCTGTGAACTTTCAGCTGTTTAGAGAGACATCTACACAAAAATCAAGGCACCACAAGCCATTTGAGGAAGTGCCTGAAAATTAATTAATGAGTTTAAAAAAAGAAGAAGAAAGAAACACTTAACCTCTGTTAGCATAATTTATAATCTTCCTAACTATGAGAATATACTATCAAACCAACCCTTAAATATAGTATTGTTTCTCCCACTATCAACAAACATATTGAGTTAGTGATGTCTAAATCTCAGGAGTTTCACCTTCTGGGTAAATGAACATTAAAAGAAGAAAGCAGACACCTAAACCTTGGTTTTTTGGGGTTTTTTTTAGTGCCACTATAAGCTTTCAAAACCTGAGGAGCTCTAGACAAATCATTTAGCCACCGTTCACCATTTCAGAAGCTGTTGTGTAGACAAGCATTAAGATAGGAGAAGCCTCGCATTTCTGCTCTGTGAGGAAACTTTATTGCTTTCAGTTCATGCAGCTGTTGAACCCTCAGAAAGCTCCATGGTCTGAATAAAAATGCGAGAATCCTGAGAGATTTTGAAAATAATTACAATGAGAATAGACTGACTTGGGGCCTTTTTCTCAGTTAAGATGGATCTGGTCTTGTATTAATGTTTCTCATTAACTTCAGACACTTCAGCCACACTTAAATGTGAATGAATAAGCACGATAATGAGATAAAAAAATGTCAAGGAAGGGTGGGTTTAAATATGCGGCACGAATGGCGTCACTAAAGATCAGAGTTCCCATGTTTAGTATTTAGTTTGCGCTCTTTGGGCTTTAGGTCCGGCTTCTGTGAGGATCAGACTCGGACTTTGAACCAGTAAATAATCATGTCTGTTTGGAGTTTTTCCACCTCATAACTTTCTAATATTTCTTTGTTGAACTGTTCCTTTGCCAAAGTCATCCGAGCCGTCTTATTCTTTGAGGTTATGGATTTTTCCCCTCCTTCACACCAGTACTTTTTAAAATAGATGTCAAGGACTTTTGTTGTTCATCTTTAAAGTGACCTTCTCACATGTTCTATTCAGTTTTGTGGTCCAGTCTGCTTTTCCAACCCCTTTGTCAACCGATTTGAACAACAATTTTGACTTTTGTAGTTCCTATCAATTATTCTGTTGTACTGCAGATGCACAAAGTCAGTTCCTTTGAAATGATTGATTGCCCCCAATGATGACTACTTTTTATAATCAAGGCTTTGTCGTTGTTGTTGTCATTCAGAGATATAATTACATTTCCACACTGATGAAGTGATTTATTTATTTCAGAAGAAAATATTTTAAACCAGTATGATTTAGTTTTGAGAGTTGTGAAACTGGGTTTTCCCCAGTTGTGATGAAATTTCATGGCACAGTCTGGGCCGACAAATCATCACCGCCTTCCCCAGAAGTTGGCCGTTAGTGTGGCAAGAAAAGGGTTAAAACATTGATGATGAATCATTTATATTTAAGACGTGCCTAAAAAGCCCACAACAATGGCCACTATGAAGAAACAATATGCAATATCTTTTGCATATTTCATAATGCAAAAGAAAGAGAAAAAACCCCAACACGTTTTGAGTTGTTTTATAAGTTTATTAAAAATGAAACACTGAAATGTCCAATTTACGTAAATGTTCAAAGACTGCAAGTCTCATTTAAAAAATGTAATTCCAGTGTCAAGCTGAATTCCAGTTCGTCAGACGCCTGTGAACAGTCCTCACAACATGCTTTCTTTCTGAGTCGAACTCTTTGGATACACACTGGTCGGAATACGTTCTCACAGTCGTTGGGTATCTCACGCATAACTTACAAAATCAGCAAATGCAGTACAGAGCCCACAAACGCATCACATGCAGGCAAGTTATTGTTTGAAAAAGAGGACAGCTACAAAGATACACACACACACTCAGTGAATGTGTGTTCAAAACATAGTCATGCAGAACTGGTCGCAGCTTTTCCCAAGAGCTGCTCATCTAAATAACACGAGTCAAGAAACAAGAGACAAAAGAGCAAAAATATATATATACACACACAGTTTGGATGTGTTTTTTACCTCTTCAGCTTTCTTTACGATAACTTAAGACCACATGAATGACGACGTTTGGTAAAAGTTTCTTACTGTAAAACTTCCCCAACACACACAGAGTGGTGCAGGCTGCGTCGACTGCAGGGGAAAAAACTGGCAACAGAGAATTAGCCAAAAATATGTGAGCCGCTCATCTCGGTGAACTCAAATGCAACACTAGGCGGTACCCTGGCCCACGTGGGTTGGACTAATGGTTGTTGGGATACATGATGAAGTCAGCAATTTCTCAAACATTAGTGCAATGACTCCTAATTAATTTGTTAGAGTTCATATAGAGACAGGCATGGAGGCCCTGGCAGGTTTATTATTGGAGATGGTGGAGGCTTTCTTCAATGTGGACCCCCAGCAGGTGTACACCAGCCTGTCGTGGTTGTTGCTGCTCTGCGGTACTTTGCGTTTATGTTTGCGTTTGCTTTGAGCTCCATCCTGAGACAAGCCGAATTTATTCTTTTGGCTGGATCCTTGTTCCTGGAGCTGAATATGGATCGGGTTTGGGGCCTGATGCGCCGTGGTAATGTGGACCCTGACTCTGTTTCCTCCCAGCTTGTGGTAGGTTGAGAGAAGCAGCCGGTGGAGCTCCCGCTGGAAAGTCTTGTTGAAGTAGAAGTAGATGAATGGGTTGTAGATGTGGGAGCTTTTGGCGAAGAGGGCGGGGAACACGAAACCCTCCGGAGCCATGTACCGGTGCTCCTTGTGGAAAATGAAAAGGAAGGACACGACAGCGTAGGGGGCCCAGGCAATTACAAAACCCAAACTGATGCAGAAAAACATCTGGAAGGGGAAGTGATAGAGTAGAGAGGGTAAGTTAGTACACTGGAAACAAATCAGAGACCTAATGAATCATCTCTGACACACAGATAACGTGTTTCCTACGAAACGATCCATTTTCAAACAACAAAGCAACGATCATGTGGTGCAGCAGACTGAAATATTTCATGTCTACACTTTCCTAGTAACGGATCTCGTACGGTCATGTGAATATTAAAAAGCGTGGTCAGGAAAAATTGGCGGCACTGATTCTATTTTTAAAGCGACACGGGTTTCTTTTGAATATAACGATATTTTTGTTATTTTTACCTTCACTCTATGTTTTCCATCTCATGAGGTTGGGATGAACCCATTTCCGTTCCCTTAAATATTACTAGAAAAAGCATAACAGAGGCAACTCCTCCCTACAAGGGTCATCTGGGCCCTTACACTGTGTTCTGAGTCTCATGGGCTCTCTCCTGGTACTCTGGATTTCTTGAATTTTTTTTTTTCAAGGTCAGCTTTGACCTTGGGTACTAACAGTGAAGGTTAAGGTCAAATGCTTAACCAACCTAGGTACTCATGTCCCCCAAAGTCTAGATTGTTGTAAAATATGAAGACAATCGCTAAAAAATTGTGAGTAATATAAAATTGGTTTGTTGTGAGCTTGAGGCGATTTTCACCAAATTTAAATCAGCTTGAGCTGTTATTGGTACCTACCATCACAAAGAAATGTGAAAATCCTGTGGACAGTAGAGTGCTAACAAACAGCACTGATTACAACCTCTCTTCCATTCAGAGGAAGAATGAATCGATTGATGTGGCTAAAAAGTCTCTGTGATAAACTGCAGGAGAGTCAAACCTTTAAAATCAAAGGTGAGTACAGAGAAAAGGCAAGTCAAGTATAAAGAGTGACTCAACTTGGAGAGACAAGAGGCTCATGTGTTTAGTTCTGAGATCAAGCTTGAAGCTGGAAGAATAGCCTCCAAGTGTCTGACAGATGCACGTCATTGTCAGCTTTGTTCAAAACCCTGTTACCTACCAAGATATGCCGTTTGCCTTGAAAACTCCAAGAAGAACTAAGTTTAGATGCAATCTCCAAGCAAAATAAAAATGCGCTGCATTAAGATACACCGGACCGTCCCATATGAAAGGAAAGGAGATATAACTGGCAACTAGCATGTAAACGCTAATTGTTAGCCTGTTTTTCATTTAATGCCATACCCTGCTGCTGTAATATTCATGGTTCACACTCAGCCTGGTTTTGCTGCAGGCCTCTTCCTGTCAGGAGGGACTTCTTCCTTCCCACTGTCACCAGCTGCCCTTATGTTTCGGGGTCTTTACTTTGCAAGATAAAGCATCTTGAGATAACTCTATAAAGACATTTTATTTTACTTGAATTGAATTATAAAGTTTTTGTCTTGTGTGCAGAACATAGTTTTACATGTAAATGAAAAAAATCTCTCTAATCTCTCTGGATCATCTGCCTCCATCTCCATCCTATCTCTAGCATCCTCCTCTGTTACACCAATCCTCTGCACGTCCTCCATATCTACATTCTTGAATATCCTCTGTGGTCTTTCTCTTTTCCTCCTGCTTGCCACCTCCCTATTCAATATCCTTTGCTGCATGGTCACTTAATCATTTCCCCAGTGGGAATAGACAACATGAGCTGAACTCAATATGACAAGCATCTGGTTTCACTTTATAGGCTAGTATATATTAGTTTTTTTTTTTAATTAATCGAGCGATGTATTTCACAGGATACTCGGGTTGTTCTCTTTTATATGACCTGACTAGTCTGGTGTAGTTACCTGATGATGTTTTCCTTTAAGGTCAAGGATCAGTTATCAGGAAGAGACACAGGTGGTCATTTTTGGGACTATTCGACCACTGATGGAGCATTTCCTGTTGGTGTGCATCGAGTGGCAAATTCGAGCACTGCCTGGACTGGATTCTCTCAACATTCTCAGTTCATGTGTGTTTTTCTTAAGTTTACGTTTAAGTCAACTCAAACTCTCAGCTTTGTCATGTTGGTGTGACTGAGGTCTCCAGCCTAAGCTCCTGTTGCTGGGGTGCCTACCCTGTCAGCCTAAAGCACCTACAGCAAGTGTGAAAAACTAAATTGTCATGCTAAATCAAGTCTGCAGAGATAATGTAAAATCTGAAGCTCACCATGGAGAGCCGCTTCTCAGCGTGGCGCAGCTTGTTGCGGATGCCTCTGGCAGACAGCGAGTAGGAGAAGCGGGACACCTTGTAGAGGATCCTGCACTGCGACACCACAATGAGGAGGACGGGAACCAGCGTGAAGCAGGCGAAGGAGCAGATGACATAGAAGGCATCCTTGGCAGAAGTGTGATAACCCCGCCAGGCGATTGTGCAGGACAGTCCGTAAGGCTCGGGGACGTACTCGCCCCAGCCGAACAGAGGGAAGCTGGACCACACCAGAGCAACCAGCCAGATAGCACAGCACAAGAGGCGGATGTTGGCTCCTTTCAGCCACACAGCTACAGCAAGAAGGCAAAAAAAGGATACAAACTGCAGGGGATTGGGGGCATTTGGGACATGAGTTACATGAAACTACTACTACTCTTAGCATCAAATTCTTATTAATTAACGACAACAGTCCTCACCGTAAGCCAAGCTGTAGCAGGTCTTTAGGTAGCGGATGATGCTGATGGCAGTGATGGTGAACATGCCGCACAAGCCGAAGATGTAGCAGCCGAAGCCGTAGTAAACGCACGTGACGTTTTCTCCCAGCCAGGCGTGGTGGAAGGAGGACAGGATGGCGAGCGGGTAGAAGCAGATGCAGCAGAGGAAGTCGACAACAGCCAGGTTGACGCACAGCAGCTCCGAGCCCATCATCTTCTCCCTCCTGAGGTAACAGATCACCAGCACCAGCCCATTCCCCAGGACAGAGAGCAAAGCTGCACCGGGAAGAAGGTCAGAAGGAAACTGCTGCATTAGTTTAGTATGTGGCTACTTTGGAAGCAACACTATTTTTAGAATTGCTATGACCAAAATGTTAGCAAACATTTAGAAAGTTTTTAAGACAAAGCAAAAACCATTTTAATATTTCATAGCTTCAAAAGTGCATTATTATTATTTTAAAGTGAGTGTATCCCATGGAAAATGTTCCCATCAGATATCCCAACGTCAGTTTTACTTAAATAGCACATTTCATTACAAGTAATCTCAGTGTTGCTTAATATAAAGATAAAAACATGTAGGCTCACAACGATGTCTCAAGGCAATAAAAAGGAAAACAATATAAAACTTTACATAAAAATAAATTACAACACACACACACACACACACACTTAAACCCTTAATGCCTAGCGTATCATATTTGATAACTGAGGTTTTCTAACTACATCAGTGTGATTTGTTTCCCCTAGAAAAACCTAAATAAATTCCACAAAACTCACATAAGCAAATCAATTTTGATTGATTTGCTTATGTGAGATTACTTCATGGTTCAGGGTTTAAAGGTTTTAGTGTAAGCTTGTGAGAAAGCACTCTCAGATCTAATTCTGTTAAAAGATCTGCACCTGATGACCTGACAGGTCCAATACTGAGCATGTCAGAGATGTACTGCGGGGCCAAACCACTGAAGGCTTAACCTCCTAGGACCTGGCGTCCACATATGTGGACATCACATTTTGGGTTGTCTAGACCAAAATACTAAATTGTGCTCTACAAAGGCCTGACATCCACTTATGAGGACATTATACTGCCACTGTTCTATCGAAATTTAAAGCGAATGTCTTCATATGTGGATCTCATTTTTCTCAGAAATAAAAATGAGGTAAAAAAAAAAAAAATTGGTAATTCTTTGTTTTTACATTCATCAGGTCCCAATCAGCCCAAATAGCAAAGAGAAATTAAAAATGCATGCCATGACAGAGTTTGGGTCTTAGGAGGTTAATGAACTAATAGAAGTGGCTTCTTTTGTGTAAGGACTCCGGCTGCTGGATGAGCAGAAGTCCAGCTGATGATTTGGATAATCCTGCATGTAGAGCGTTACGGTAGTCTTAGCTGCTCGATATGAATGCTCTGACCGATTTCTCAGAGTTAAGGTTGAAATAAAAATTGAAGTGGTAGAAAGCAGTTCTGGATCAAAACCCTGAGATCACTGTCCAAAAACTCTTCCAAGATTACGGTTTTGCTCCTGTGTTTCAAGGACAGGGCTGATAAATAGTTCTTGACTTTGTGGACCAGCAACAAATATTTACCTCTTATTTTGAGATATCCAGCTGTTAATGTGAGTGTTGCTCATTAGTTTGAGAATCACCTGATGTCGGTAGATGTGGTATACTTGTGTGGAAAATCTAAGAAAACCCTCTTTAGCAGAATAACCTTCTTATAGGCTCTTTGCATTTATTGCCCAGCCGTCTGACATCCTAGGAGTTCATTTTTAGGTCCTACAGATCAAAGCGAGAGACGCCATGCAGAATAACTGGATTATTGACGTCTTAGAGGCAAACTGAGCACACATTTATATGAGTGACAATACAATACAGGTTAAATCCTTACTTATAGTTACTGCTATTGCAATGCACACCTTCAGCACTCCTAGTCAAGTGTAACTAGTTCAATGAGCGACTGAGCCCTGCAGACAAATAAAAGTCAAATATAAGATCTGAGAAGTTCACAGAAAATGAACAAAAGAAAAGGAAAATTAAACGATTAAAGTTTAAATACTTTATATTTAGTGGAAATTAAAGCAGTTTTTATAACTTAAATTTTTAATAAACCTTATTAAAAAAAAATGATGTTTTCCAGGTAAAGCAGAAATGGAGAGAACAGATACCGATGGAGAAGATGGCCAGTCCCACGCATATGTCAGCAGCTGGGGTCAGTTTGGAAGTGAAGGCGGAGGTGGTCCGGTTTCCATCAGAGGAGTTCAGAGGCATCGGTTGTTGCTGCTGGTGTTGCTGATGCTGCAGCGGCTGAAATCCAGTCCCGTCTGTCAAAGGGAGATGAGGCTGACTTTCTTTTATGCACGGGGTCCTGTCGCCATGGTAACTCAAGCGTGTGATGTCCGTTAAATACACGGAGGATAGGGATCCAGGAGGTCTATAGACAAGGACATTATAAGGACTTTGGCTTAACTTGCAAATGCCACTACAAAATCTCCAACAGCCTGAGCTTTAACAGTCTAACCAGCTATTTTTACAATTTATTCTAAGGTATTTAGTTTATTTTTAATTCTGCAATATTATGGTTCCTCTACATTTTGTTGACTTCAACTTCCAGGGGAAAACCACATCTGAGAGCCAAAAACTACAGCTGACACACACCTGTAGGTTGATCATCGCAAGCCGTGTTTATGCTGTGGTTCCTTCTGAAACATTTTTAATGGGATTTTTTGACTAATACAGACCATCTAGGACATTTATGCTTCTCTTTTGGTGAGTGAACATCTAGTGTTTTAGTAGTCTGGTACATTAGTCACCCTTGCATCAAAATATGGCACTTCTGGCCTCAAAAGACCAACATGTCACCATGCAGAGGTCAGAAACTGATTGGTGACGTCTAGAGATCTCAAAAACTTACACATGGCTCACAGAGGATGTGCGTGAGACCAATCCACAAAATTTCATTTGCTAAACTTTAAGTGGATTAAATGCAAGTGTACACTCCTGAAAGCTGTGTTGCAATAACGGTTAAAACTACGACTCGCTATTTCAGCTGCTGGTCTATTCGGCTAAATGGGGATTCACTTATATTTCATCTTTTTGAGCAACACATTTCTTGGGAGACATGTCCATCAACTCATTTTGCTATGTAGACATGGCATGCTGAAGTTCAAACTGAGCCTCAGAATTAGGAACAAAAGTGATATAAGTGACGTGTGTGGTTGCTGTCAAACAACCTGTCTCAAGACAACCATCTTTAGGCTTCACAGAGGATGGCCTAAAAAAAGAAAACATCCAGTGAGCAGCAGTTCTCTAGGTGACAATACCTTGTTGACGTCAGAGGAAAATGGCCAGACTGCTTTGAAGCGAGGAAAACTGCAGTAACCCAAATAACCACTCATTACATCCAAGATGTGCAGAAGATGTGCAGGAGAGCATCTCTGAATGCACAATACGTCAAGTCTTGATGCAGACGGTGACAGCAGCAGGAGTGGCACCCGGTGTGGGTTTCCTGTTTCAAGAAAAGGAAACTGAACTACAGTTCACACGGGCAACACATAATTGGATAAATGCAAGCATGAAAGCATGGATCCATCAAGCCTCGTATCAACTGTTGGTGGCGTTCATTTATATGTCAGAGGCTACCTGGTTATTGTCGTTGACCCTGTCCATCCCTTTATGACCTCGGTGCAATAAATGTTCTGATGGCTGCTTCTCAAAGGTTAGAACAAACTTCTTGTGAGCTGATTTCATGAGCCCTTGAAACCAAAAACCAAGTATTTAAAACTTAATGATTCAGATAATTCATCTACATTTGTAAATACTTAATTTTATGCTAAGTTTCCATGTATTTTCACTCCTGTGCAGCAATGCTGGTATAATAGCACCACATCAGGGCTGGTTCTGGTCCCCAAGCTGCACAATATAAAGCATAATAATCGTCACTGTTGCTTATGGCAGGTCGAGGCACCATCTGCTGACCTCTATGAAGAACTGCAAGAAAGCACAAAAGTCGGAGGGAAAAAAAAAAAAAAAAAAAAAAAAAA
>VUQG01014876.1:0-11683 GCA_015106755.1 Etia nguti
ATTCTAGGTACAGAGTCATGTGGTAAAATTCTAAAAGATCTCCATGTGATTCTGTGGTTGGAAAAATTTGCAGCACAACAGTATACAGTAAATGGACACTCATAGGTGTGCACCTGTAAAGCATCAATATACCAGGGCAAAACAAGGTGTGGTCATGACTTTGAGGTGGCATGATGATGGTGAAGGCAGGGAAAGGCATTTGCATCAAGAACACAGAGAGCTGCAGTGTTAAAGAGTAAATATTAGCTGATCTGAAGGCAGGTAGCAGAGAATATCACCAGATTTTATTCATCAAAGCCAGATTCAAGTTTAGTGAAAGGATACCAAGGAGCTTAATGGAGTCTCCGGTGGTGTTCATCCTGTTCTTGGCTGCAGTAACCTTTACAGGTAAAACTGAATGAATATTAAGTGGAGTTCAATGAGAGTTTTCATAACTATTACAATGACTTCAGGGTCAGAGAATTAGACAGTTTATAGATCCTAATATTCAAAATCTTACAAAATGCTTTAAATATACTACTTTAACATATATCAGTATTTTTATAACTACTTCTGTCCCAGTGTGTAGATGACAACCGTGTGGTGACTGAACATTTTCCTTGCGCTCTGTTTCTAGATCTTGCACGCAGCCAGACAATATATGCCTCTGAGAATCCTGTCGCAGTGGGAAGCAATGTTACGCTTAGCAGCAATTACACTGTCACATCAGGTGGATGGCGATTCAACACCCGCCAAATTGTGATAACATTAAATGTATTTTATTCTATTTCCAAAACTTGGAAAGGCAGAGTAACTTTTAACATAATTACTTCATCACTGACCATAAACTCAGTAACATTGGAAGACTCTGGAAACTACATACTGGAGAACCTAGAGGATGGATCTTTTTCTCAGTTAACACTATCAGTTCAAGGTAAGGTCTTTCTCATTTTTCTTGTTTAGTCACCAGCGCAGATTTCAAGAAGATTTCTCTTCCTACATTATACTTCTTACAAGATTTCTGTATTACTATTATAATTTTTAATTAATCGTGTTATGATTTATGAAAAGATCCATCCTCACATCTATTTCAAAGCCAATGGCATTACTCCTGGTGAAAAAAACAAACATTTATTTACACTACTCTCTGCTTTACTTTTGGGTTACTATTATGATCTGTACCACAAACCCAATTGGGGGGGGACCGGCACTTCAGAGCAATGCTGGAGTGTCAGCAATTATGCTATATAAGCAGAGAACAATTCCTGTGTGCTAGAAGTCTTTTAAACTCTCCTCATTTAACTTGTTGCAAACCAGGGATTAGTTACTTGGTTGGACTTGGTCTACATTCAGCATCGATTATTACCCTGAGTCTTTTTAGACAGCATTGTGTTAACATTAAAGAGAGGTTGGAACTGCAGGTTGATGACTTGTCCCCTGCTGTGCATATTCATTTGTAGTCTGAAGAAATACAGTCACACTATCACATTGTAGATATATTTATCTGGGGAAAAAAAGGAACCAAATTACACTATAAATAAATTAAAAAGATACTATCAAGACAATATCAAAAAGAAGTTGATCTTGATTTTCTAGAATTGCAGCACATGTTAAAAATTAAATTGCCTGCACTATATATTTGTGAAAAAGAAAGTAAACCCTCTTTCAGTTCAGCACCAAATAAAATAAAATACAATTAGGTAAATACAGCCTCAGAACACAACACAATATCACACCAAGTCATTGTTTAACACAAATTAAGCCAAAATGTAGATGCAAATAAAAGTACATCCTTATTTTTACATACAAATGTATATATCACTCAGCTTAGCAGGATCTGTTTTGGGTATTGAGGAACTTGCTGAACTTTAAAGTAGAGATTTTTTATCTAATTATCACCCAGTAGCTGAGATAGTTATATTTTAACTAGACAATACTGGTCTGCTGACCAATCAACAGACCAGTATTGTCACCCAAAAAGACCAGTTGTTTATAAGAGTATTTTGTTTTGTTTTATATTTGTTTTTTCATTGAAAGTGACTTTAGTTCAATGTATGGGTCACATTTTCACATATAATTGGTGGAGGACACATTGCTTAAATAAAACATGACAAATGGCTTGTTATTTTCTTCTCCACAGAGTCTGTTTCGAATGTGACCATTCAGACGAGCACAACCAACCTGGTGGAGTTCAATGGCACAGCAGTACTCATGTGCAGCGTGTCCAAAGGCACATCCCTGTCTTACCAGTGGCTCAATGGGAGCTCTGTGATCACGGCCAATGAAAAAGTTCAACTCAGCAGTGGAAGTACGATTCTCACTATCATGAACGTGACCCGCTACGACCAAGGGCCATACAAGTGTAACGTGTCTAATGGTGTCAGCAATGAAATCAGCGCCCCTGTGAATCTGAACATCAGCTGTGAGTTCTAACAAAAAAAACACCAATACATATGCATATTATAAACAGTATAATATGCATATGTTATACTGTTTATAATAACCTCTATTGGGATAGCAATAGAGGTTACTGCTATCCCAACAATAACCTCTAAAAAAAATTATGCCCTGTTCTGTCACCAGATGGTCCAAGTAACACGGAGATGACAGTCATGCCCCTAATGAACATATACAAAGGCGGATCTAATATCACACTGTCATGCTCAGCGGACTCCAAACCTCCAGCAATGTTCCAGTGGATGGTTAATGGAGGGCCCCTAAACCAAACTGGACCAGTGCTTCAACTAGAGAAAGTTAACAAGAGCATGTCAGGAAATTACACATGCCTAATTCACAATACGGTCACGTTCAGATTCAGCAGCCAAACAGCAGCAATCCAGATTGTGGGTAAGTTTGGTTTGGTAGTATATATATTTTTTTTAATGTATTTTTTTTTTTTTTTAACTTTCCTGCTCAGACCTGCTGAGCTGGTAGACCATTTACACCAAAAACAAAGAGTTGTGGTTTGTGCCTTTGCCTTGGTACAGTGCAGAGGAGTTACAGTATCTAGTTGAACATGCCATATTTGTTCATGTTATTTGAGTGAATTTAAATTACTTACTAAACTCCGACAGATCCTGTGACAGCAGTGGTGGTGAATATTATCAACCCAGCAATATTTGGTGAGACATTCTCTTTGAGCTGTGAAGTGACGGGCCCGGTTGACATCATTCATTGGTGGAGAAATGGTCAACTTATTTCTTCTGACAATAAAACAACATTTGGCACCGGCAACAGGACACTGACCATCACTTCAACCCAGCATTCAGATGGCGGAGATTACCAGTGTGAGGCTTTTAATTCTGTAAGCAACCTGACCAGCAACCGTTTCACAGTCACAGTTTACTGTAAGTATTTGTATCATCATTAACATAACACAACATAACAATTATCACTGTGGTGTCTGTTCTGTATTATCTGAATGTCTGTAGTCACATAAGCATTTTTCAGTGAAAGTAATTTGTGGTGTTCTTTATGTGTTTAGATGGACCAGAGATGGCAAATGTCATGGGACCAAATTTGGCAAAGGCAGGAGACAACGTCACATTCACCTGCAATGCAACATCTAATCCTCCCAGCACGTATGAATGGTACTTTGAAGATGTTCTGGTCTCCGACAAGCCTGAGTATGTCACACCATCTCTGACAACCAGCATGAGTGGAAAGTACCTCTGCATTGCCTTCAACAGCATCAATGACAAAAACAGCACTGCCTACATAATGCTTACTGTTGTCGGTAAGACTTACGTGACCATTTTTTTTGTTTACACAAAATAACTTTTCCTTCATAAAAATGGGGACAGGTACCTCAGGGGAGAACTAAAGAGCTATTTTGTGATTTGCTTTGTTTGCAGAGCCGCTGCAAAACGTAACAGTAGAAGCACCAATGATGCCTGCCAAAGAAGGTTACTCCTATAATTTAACATGCAACACAAATGTACCTGCTGATTACATTTACTGGATGAAGAACGGGGAGCCATTGAATCAAAACAACAAAACTGTTTTCTACTTGGATAACAAAAGACTTCACATCAGTATGGTGGAGCGCTATGATAATGGCACATATGAGTGCATGGCTATTAATGCAGTTTCAAAGAAAAAGAGCACTCCTTACATGCTCGTTGTACACTGTGAGTATAATATTTAGAGATTTTATGCAGTTGAGTGTCATGTTTGAATGAACAATTTTTAAGTTTTACATTTGTAGTTGTTTAGATATTCATCTATCTCCTTTACTGTTACAGATGGACCAGAAACACCTTTCGTTCATGGGCCAGCTTTTGCTGAAACAGGACGTCAAGCAGTCTTCAGCTGTTCTGCCGAGTCAGTGCCTCCCAGTATGTTCTGCTGGTGGTTCAATGGATCCATTGTGGCCAATACATCACAGTATACAACCAACGTGTTGTCATTAAGCATGAGCGGAGTGTACAAATGCATGGCCATTAATAATGTGACAGGAAAGAACAGCACAAACTCCACGACGCTCATCGTGATTGGTATGAAAACTTTAGGATTCAGAGGAATTAGATGAAACATTTTAAACAAAGACTCTGGCTACTATTGTGTTCCAAGAATAAAGTGCAATCTTACCTTCTCAACTCTCGTGTTTTGTGTCTACAGAGGCCATACAGTCAGTGACGATCCAAAGCAACACCATTCCAATAAACAATCAAAACTTCACTCTCACCTGTGAGGTTTTTGGGCCCTACGACATGATCTACTGGATGAAAGACAACATGATGCTCAACATGAACCCCTCTAGTGACTCACATATGTCCTATAACACTGAAAACAACAGGCTGCACTTCACCCCTGTGACAGCGTACAATGACGGAATATATCAGTGTGTTGCTACCAATAAGGCTGGCCAGCAAACAAGCCTCCAGTACAGACTACTGGTGAATTGTGAGTATGACAGTAACCTATATCCCTGAGAAAATATATGCTGTAAGGAAACTCCAAATTAACATTTATGATATTTTTTAGTAGTATTTAGATATTTTTTGAATTTTAAAACTAAACAAAACAGCCAAAATGTTTTTGAGTTGATGCAACAAATTTATTTAATTTATTTTCCTTCTTAGAAAGAGGAAAACCTAAATAGAGAATTTATTAAGTGTTGTGTGGTTTGCTTTCTTTGCAGATCCAATACAAAATGTAAAAGTAAATGCACCAGTGATCTCTGTCATAGAAGGTTACTCCTATAATTTAACATGCAATGTAACTGGACCTGCCGATTACATTTACTGGATGAAGAATGGGCAGAGACTGCATGAAGATGGCAGAATTGTTTTCAACATGGATAACAGGACAGTAGAGATTAATCCAGTAGCGCGAAATGACACTGGAGACTACTACTGTTTGGCTATTAATGCTGCTGGAAACATTCTCAGCCCTCCTCACATGCTTGTTGTTATCTGTGAGTTTGATATTTTAAGGATTTATGCAGCTCAGTGATCCGATTTTAACTTTTCAAGATTTAAAAATATTTGTTGCAAGTCAATTATCTGGAAATTCAGTTATGTGAAATACCAAAAGTTCAGACACAGAAAAAATATTTACAAATAAATAAAACATATCTATATCATATGAAACATCACAGAAGGCAGTATATAAAAGACAATGCACAGATGTTAAAATATACTTGCATATATATATGCATTTTGGGCATATATATATATATATTGTGTGTTTGAGTCATTTCTTCATGTTTTGGCGGTTTTGAAAAAAAGAAAATGTTCCATAGCGTGCCAGTGTATGATTTATCAATGTTGTATCTATAACCAGAGGGCATCAGGGAGAATAGGCTGTTGTGTGGCTGTCGTGGGCCATTTAAAACTCACCGAGATTTGCTTAAGGAGGGTGCTGCCCTTGCTAGTGCGGTTAACATACCAGTTTTGGAGTATTGGAGGCCTCATGCTAAAGGTTAAATGTGGGCACTGCTGGGCCTTTTTAACAACAGCTTTGATGTGAGTTACCTTTGTCATGTCTTTCTGACCAAATGATTGTTGTTTGGTTTGTTTTGTTTCAGATCCAATAGAAAATGTGGAAGTAAAAGCACCAATGATGCCAGCCATAGAAGGCTATTCATATAACTTAACATGCAATGTAACTGGACCTGCTGAATTCATTTACTGGATGAAGAATGGGGAGAAACTGCATGACGACAACAGAACTGTTTTCCACATGGAAAATAAGACACTCCACCTCAGTATGGTTGAGCGCTATGATAATGGAAACTACTACTGTATGGCTATTAATGCTTTTGGAAACAAGACCAGCCCTGCTTATAAGCTCATTGTCAATTGTGAGTATATTTTTCAAAGAATGTATGCTACTAAATGGTACATTTTCAATGGTGCATCACCTTAAATAAGGTGAATCCATTGTATTTTGGTTCTAAAACATGGATTCTACAAAAAGGGTATGCTCATAACGTGCACACTTGCCTTCTCATATGTCTAACCATGATTGCCCAATTGAACACTGTTACAAAAAATGTGCTTCAATTTGTCTTAGCATCACAAGAATTAGAGATTAATTATTAACTTAATGCAGCAGTTTTACAAAGTCAGCTTTCATTGAGAAAGCACTGGTGTTGCATGCTCTGGTGTGGATAGCAATACACTACATGCTGAACTGTGCGCACGCACATCTTTTCAAAAGGGACATGGTGCAGTTCACATTACTGCACCTGGCAAAAGCACATAGTCAGTGTGCGGCACACAGCAGACAAGATTAAACAGGCAAAACTTAACTGAACAGGTCCACACAGCAGTAAAAAACATACTGACTTGCATACACACAGGTGACCAATTTCATTATAAAACTATCCAAGAGTATGTCAGCCTTGCAACTACAATGTCTCTTAAGACAGACCAGTCAACACAATAAATGTACAATGAACTGCACAGCTGACCAGAACCTATCCAAATATGGATAGTACTTTACCTAGCTCAAAAGACAAATTTGCATGCAATATAGTCAGGCAGGCTGCTCTTTTGCATTAAAGATAGGACTATGAAATTGCTGCATAATGTTAAATTGTTTGGTGGTAGCACATACTAAGCCAAAGCGTTACCTTTACCCCTATAATACTTATAATAGTCCACTGTTGCTTTGCGCTCAAACGTTTAGGCAATAGGAGGGGCACAGATATCCAAAGCGTTCAAAATGTCTGTGAGGACATTCATCAGGGACAGGTGTGTGAATCCCTTTTGCATCATGGTGATCCATCACCACGTTTTTGACCGCAAGTTGAAGAATGGTACTCGCATGAGGCCAACTTAAAGAACTTTGTAGTTAACAAAAAATTTAACACTCAGATTCTTGCTGTTAGAGTCATCTATCCTCTGTTGCTGTTACAGATGGTCCAGAAAAGCCCATTATTTATGGGCCAGCTTTTGCTGAAACAGGACATCAAGCCGTGTTCAGCTGTTCTGCCATGTCAGTGCCGCCCAGCCAGTTCTGCTGGTGGTTCAATGGATCTATTGTGTCCAACACATCAGTGTATGCAACTAGCCTCTTGTCTTTCAACATGAGTGGAGAATACACCTGTATGGCCATTAATAATGTGACAGGAAAGAACAGCAAAAACTCCACGACGCTCACAGTTATTGGTATGAACACTTTAAGATTTTCTGGAAATTTGTTGCACATGTGGCTCTGAAACTGATCAAAGGCAAATTCTTATTGTGTTCTTAAAGTCTAAATATTTTATGGGTATGTACTCCAGTCAAGATGTCATGCTCTTTTGTGTTTAATTCATTGTGTTGTGTGTCTACAGAGGCCATACAGTCAGTGATGATCAAAAACAAAACAATTCCAATCAACACTAAAAACTTCACTCTCACCTGTGAGGTTATTGGACCCTATGACATGATCTACTGGATGAAAGACAACATGAAGCTCAACACGAATACCTCCGCTAATAACTCATATGTGTCCTATTATACTGAAAACAACATGCTGCACTTCACCCCAGTCACCCTGTACAGTGAAGGGACATATCAGTGTGTTGCTTCCAATAAGGCTGGTGATCACGTGAGCCCCCAGTACAGTCTGCTGATGAACTGTGAGTGTTTGTTGAGGACTAGTTCTAAGAAATCAGTCATTTTAATTCCAAATATTTTCTGGGATTTTGTGCCAAGAAAAAAGTATTCATAATTTTGCAGTACATTATTCAAACTAAATCTTTCTGTCTTTTTCCAGATGGCCCAGTGAAACTGACCATTTCCCGTGCAAGTATGTTCATGCATGTGTCCCTGACATGCCAGGCTGATTCTCGGCCAGCGTGTGACTTCTCCTGGTTCTTCAACAATCTGTCAACACCTCTTCAGAACCAATCTATTATTGTATTCCCTGCAACCAGCCAGAATTTTGGGAATTACATTTGCAAGGCATGGAACCCCGTGACTGATATCACAATGTACCAAAATTTTACCGTCACAGGTGAATAAACCATAGCTCTCATCTCTACTAATTTTTCTTTAACAGGTTCTTTAATGTTGTTGAGAAAGGGGTATTTTAGTATAACCTATAACCTCATAAGAAAATAGAGGTGAAATGTACAAAACATTTTAAGACGTTAATGCCAAAAGTCTTCTTTGTAGTGTAGAGCATTTAAAAAAATATGATGATCACACCCATCTTTTAAAACTGGCCACAGCCAGTGCTATAAATTTGCAAATGTCCTATAAGTGTTTTTCTTTCTTTTCCGGTCCTAATCTCAAACATTTCTCTTTGCTTGTCATATTTTCCACCCCAGCTCACGCCCCTGCTATCCACTTCCCATACCAAGGCAGCCTGATGATGATGGTTCTGTTTGCCTTTTCTGCACCTGTGTTGTTCAACTGAGATCGTCACACTGTTAAGTCTTCTGAGAATGAAAGGCTTCTTTTTCTCTCCCTGTTTTTTGACAACAATCTTCCTGCATGATTAGGAAAACATAGCATAGTCCATAATCCTAATGTTAGACATACACATTATTTAATTAGTGCAATGCCTACTTTTTTATGTTCAATATTATGTCTATTAACAGTAAAAAGGAGTTTCACTAGTTTTAATGCTGTCATTGTAATCACTCACCTGGAGCTAGTTCAGAGAATACACTTGAATAGTTTCATAAAGGGAAAGCAGGGAAAGTGTACTCCTTACAAATTATAATCACTCTGAGCATTTAACCATGTTAATAATATATGTACGTAGATGTATGTTTTATTATACCGTTATTTACCTTATTTATTGTAAATGAATTAAAAAAAAGACAACATAATGTGTTTTTTGAGGTTTTATTAAGTGGAATATTTAAAATAGTAATGATCCTATTCAGAAAGTTATAGTGAAATCAAATTCCAGTCTTACAGTTTCTTTTACACTGCGTTTGTAAAAAAATACAACGTGTATGCATAGAAAATATGATTGGCAATGAGTCTTACAAAAACATGCATGCGTAAGAATGAAGGGCTTCTTTATGTTGCTCATATGGGCACGGAGGGGTTGAAGGATTTATTAATCCTTTGGCATATCTTCATGTTCTTGAACTTTTCCATCTTGCAGTGTTTTTTCCCTTGTGGTTTGAATGAATCCAGAAATATAAAGTAATTGGGCACAAAAAAGAAAACTAATGAAAAATTAAAATCAGATACTAGAATAATTTAAAATGTGTAATTTCTATCTGTAATCACTCTAAGTCATGATAATAAAGAGAATACAATCATTTTTTTATCACTGATTTTTCTCATCATTTTTTTCCTTCCGAGATGTTATAGGCAACTTACACTTTCCAATGTATCCAGCCGTATTCAAGCAGTGGCAGGCTTTGTTCATCATACCCATTTCCTTTCCTGAGTGACATATAATACAAGAAGCTGAATGGGTTAGAAATACTGTATTTTTATGAGCCAGAGGCTGTACTTACATTAAAAGCAATGGCTCCAATACCCAATACATGTAAAATGTATACATTCTTTGGTAAAATTCTCATGTCACCTTTACAGGTGCAAGGTCTTTTGTCCTGTCTTTGGATGACTGGGCGTGCAGTTGTAAGTAGTTCTCCAACAGCAGATCCTGTAGCACAGTTTATTATAGAAATTATTTTAAAAGATTTATAATAACAATTTTAATAAAGTAAGTAATTTAGATACAAACCTGTAGCTATTATTAAGGAGCTGGTCTCATCGAAATGTGTTTAGAAAATAATCTCACATACCGTCAGTGAATGCGCTCACAACCAGGCTCTGTTTCTTTGTCTCATGAACACCTTTAACAAATGAAAAGGAATATTTTTTTTTAAAAGGAGACTTCAGAATAGGGTGCACAGGATACAAAAAGATACTATACTATACCTTGGATGCAATCAGTGAATATTACCAGACCAAGAGCCAGCAGCAAAAGCACTCTGGGTCCCATTTCGGAAAAAAAGGCAATGCAATTCAGTGAACTCAGGGAAAGAAATCCAGCTTGTGCACTGACTTCAGTCCCACAGAAGGAATGATGGGGGTTGGCGTTGTGGCTCTTTATAAAGGATGATGGTGATGAAATCATAGCTGTGGCACATTAATCAACTGGCTGGAAAAACAATTTTACGGTGTGTGGCAGTGACTGACAGAATGATGTACACTTGCCAACAGATAGTGGTTTTGAGTAATGGCTTTTTGCTTTTAGAGAGAGATTCACATGGTTACTGTGATGCGGTAAAAGAGCATTTGAATGTCAGATGTGCCAATCTGACAGTCTCTAGTTAAACTTTCCTGACGGGATCTTATCACATCAATAATCTTTTATTATGTGATTATTTTACATTATTGTGCGTTTTATATACATTTTATCTTTTTGCTGTCTTTCACTGATTTGATAAAAATTGGGATCATATTCTGTCTTCAGGATATATCTGTTACTCTCTTTAAAAAACTGGCTGGCTGTTATCACTTCTGTCAGTATGACTGCAACTGATACATCACTGTCAATATTAAATCATGTTTGCTAATGTCAAGAAGAGCTGTAAGTGCTCTGCTTGTGTTTCATGTGTGATGACAGTTAGAGTAAGGATCAGATTCGTGGTAAAACTCACAAATGGGTGGTAAGGGCAAAGTTAGACTTGTTTGCCTTCCTCAAGTTTCTGAAACGTGCCTCTCTGCTCACAAAATATGCGTGGGACAGGAACAAAAGCAGTCAAGCAAAAGTAATAAATCTCTTTACACATCTAACAATCTATATGTACTCTTGATGAACCTAAGATGAACCTAAAAATGTAGCTCTGCATCAGTGGTACTCAGCACACAGATCCAATCAATCTTGTTTTGATATTTAATGCATATCTTTCATCACTTACACAGTTGGCCATCCTATTGTTCATGTAATGTAGCACAGTCCTCACAGAAGAGGCCCAGAAGCATGTTAGTGTGAAGTAAAGCCTTTAAATATTTGAAGGAGCCATTACAAAAGACTTATCTCAATTCACAGACATCTAGATGTATCACCACAGCTTCTCGACCTACTCAAACACATCTATGCTTGCAACAAAACAGTCTCTCATAGGACACTCTGTTGCTGTTATGGATAAAGGAAAAGATACAAGGGCATTAATGAGATAACATGATATGATGAAAAGCAAGTAAACTGTAACGGTCAATTGTTTGCAAGTGCAGACAAGCCAAAAAAAAAAAACAAAAAAAACTTTGGCCAAAAAAAAAAAAAAGAAAAA